>CM019064.1:456758572-456896686 GCA_009667805.1 Leptobrachium leishanense | reverse complement strand
AGAAGGCACACTCAATGTCAAGGACGGTATGTCAACGGATGGTCGAAGAACAGAGAGCCCCTGCAGAAGTGACGTGGCTGAGGAAAGCGGAAGGAACAGAGAAGGATATACAGTCCAGAGAAGTCCCGAAATAATCTCTGGAAGAGTTTTGAAACGGACAAGTGAGAGAGCTTCCGTCAGCGTATGTAATGTGACTGACTCTTCAGTAAATTTGAAGGCACAGATGTCAATTGGGCAAGTGGCTTCTGTTAAGCCCCTCTCCACTACCGATCTAGGGAGGAGAGTGAATAAAGCGATTCCAGCTGAACGGTTCTACCCTAAAGATGCTTCTATCTCGTTCAAGCAGAAGAAGCGGGTTCGGTCTCCAATACTCAAGTCGAAAAATTCGTTCTCCAAGTATGAGTTTGACGTGGGATGCGCTAAGAGCACTAAACACTGCATTCGTCTCCAGGATGATAAGCCTTCTCGAGAAAGGTCAAGGCGAGCCTCATCGAAAGACCTAGTTGAACTGAAAAGAACCCAAGGAGTGGTTGGAACAGAGGGAATGAGAGTCATGACTGTGGGTGTTCCTGAACTATATTGTAACCCTGCACAAAGAAAGCTGTTACGACTATGCGAAGGTTGCCCAAAGTGTCTGCCACGTTAGCTGAGGTAGTTAGGGACATAAGTCAGTTTGAGGATGTATATCTGACCCGTTATATGTCTGCTACTGAACCTGAATGTATCGCTTAATGTAAATATTGCAATGTTATGTATCTGTTACACTCCCTTGGAGAGACCCAAGAGTTTAGGGGGGGAGAGTGTAGTGCTGCTTTAAAGACTGTGTTCTGCTGCATTTAATTATTATGGCCACCAGAGGGAGACAAAGACCATTGTTAGATTATGCTGGACAAACAAGGAAAGCACTGAACTACATTTTCCATGATGCTTTGCGGCAGGAACAGGAAGTGGGTTGGAGAACCGAGACACATCCGCAGACTCGTGCAGAGGAGAGCCAGTGCGCACTGAGGAGTGAACAGAGCAAGACGCACGTGAGAAAGACAACGATTGTGACCAGGCCAGAGAGCAGGCGCTGCCTTGCGGACACTGGAGATCGGTTTCAGTAACTTTCCAGAGACCTAGTAATCCACCGCTTAAAGGTTTGCACAGACACAGAGCTGCAGATTGGACCCCGAGTTAGGAGACCGCGATGATCTAATGGGAGTGCAGGCGGTAAGCTGAGAATCTTGTTGCAAAGACGGACAAGCAAGAAAAGCGGATCCGGTGGCACAGAGTCCCAGCATAAATCAGCGGAGAGACGTCCTTGTCAGGTCAGCGGAGCAGATTGTCTGGTGGATGGGTGAGAGGCCTTCCAGGCCACAGTAAAGTTAAAGCACGCTGCAGTTTGCTTAAATCTACAGGGCCCCAACTGACTAGTCAAAGATACACCGAATCTATTCACTGGCCAGTTGAATCTAGTACCCGGGTACCAATACACACATACACGCACACCTTCTTGGGACACAACCTGAACGGGACTTACACTCCGGCAACAAAGGGGTTAAATTTTCCTTTTTACCGCTGCGCGTTTCTCGCATTACAAACTCCTGTAAAATATATATATATATACCGTGCTTGATTTATATATGCCCGTTTATTTGAGACCAGTAAAAGATATAACTTATAAAATCCACAACAGTGCTGGTGTATATTTATTCCCTAGTGCGGGGAGACTGACCCGTGGTTTAAATTCAGCGACTCCTCCGGGAGTGAGCGCTACAATTGTCTGCCCCATCTGCTGTTAAGTTCCCCTTGTGTCTATTTCTGCTTTCCACTGCTCTAGCCTCTTATTCTCATCTTTGCTATCCCTCATTCCTCCTCTTTTCTAAATACTTCTATATTGTTTTCTCTTACCGCTCGCCCCACTACTCTCAGCCATCCCGCTTGCCTCAATCTCTTTCCCTGCATCTTCTCTCCTCCTCTAAAGCTATTCCCCTCTGTGCCCAGTCTCCTCTCTTGTCTGGTTTGTGTATCTTGTTTAGTTCATGCTTCTTGTGTTGTTGTTGTTTGTGTTGTAATATAAATAAACCCTTTTGTTTATCATTCAAACCTGCCTCAATGCATCTTGGGCTCACTACCGCACCTGCTGCATCAATCACAGTCTGAACCCTGACACTGAAAGTGTAACTGAGCATGTTGAGTATCGAAAATGGCCGCCAATTGTCCTAGTGAGCATGAGCCATGCGATCTAAGATGACGATGCGTTCTAAGTTTGGTGTTTGTGGCATTTGTTTCGTTATCGGACTGGTAGACAAAAATACTGTGTAATAAATTAAAATTGATTACACTAAACCTGAGCTCTCATTTTAGCACAGATGATAAAAGAAACATTATCAGGGTAATTCAAAGAGATTCGAAAAGTCACCGGATGTTCGGTTCCTTTTGCCGATACCATTTCGGTGACCCTGCGGTGTATTCAGCAAGCACCACAGGGTCCCCGAATTGCAGGGAAAGGCTGCCGCAATCTCGACGAAAACGAACCGCAAAACCCAGCGAATGCACACTGAAAACGCGCAAAAACATCTGGATTAACCTGCCGAATACCACGGAAAAACCGAGCAGGAGCCGATCACACGCAGCCGAAGCCTCTGGAGAAAGCCGAGACTGCAGACAGAGTGAAGTGAACCTTCAGTTTGTATGAATGTTTGAAAGTGAAACGTTGTTTGCAAAGAAACTACTGAGCGAAAATGTCTGAAATTTGCATATTGTCACGAGCCCGGCCTAGCAGATGTGCAGAAATGTGGGTGTGAGCCCAAGGTGCAGTAAATATATCAGATAAGGCATGATACAGGGTAACAGGGTTTATTTGTAGCAACAAATAAACAGACAAGAAATCATACAGAAGGCTCAAAACAAAACCATAGATGGAGGCTAGGGGTAGTGGGAATGGGAGAACTGGATAAATATAATATAAAGGATACAAAGAACATATATTCCAGGCAAAGTTACAGATGGAGCAGGCAAAAGGACAGAGTTAAGCAAGGGTCTGGTACACAAGTAGTCAATCAGAATAACAGAGGGGTACTGGGGGACAAGGAGGATACCGGAAATAACTGTAGAATCAGAGCAGAGGGAAAGCAGGAATGTCTATGGTACAGAGGGGTTCCAGATACTCTCAGGAGTATCAGAAGCAGGTCTGCACTTGGCAAGGCTAGCAACTTCAATGAGGAAGCGTGGGATCAGGGGTGTAGCTTCCTCATAAGCAGGTTTAATTAGGGAGAATGAAGGGCAGGTGTGGTTCCATGTCCATTATGCAAAGTATAGTCCAGGAAAGCATATGGAGGAAAAAGTCCTGGAACCTGCATATCAATGCAAAATAGGGCAAAAGGAGAACAAAAGAGGGCGCCAGAGGGTCTGGTGGTTCGGACCGTGACACATATGAGGTCCAGGGAATGATAATAAAAGGGGCTGTTACAGAAAAAATAAGTAAACTTAAATAAAAAAAATTTGAAAAAATGCTTAAAATATCCTAAAAAATCTATAAATAGACTCTTTACTGCAGAATTTTATAATGAAAGGTTTATTAGATATTGAATTAAAACAGGAATATTTTTAACATTGAAGCCTATGGGATTCTCCTGAATAAACTTGCCGAATTAAACCACCGAATGGCAGGGAATTAGGGGAACCTTTCACTGCTGGTTTGTGTTCTCTGAATAGCCGAAGCAGTGCTTTTTCATGGGGATTTCACTGCCCTCGAATAGGCACCGAACAGGCACCGTATGTGCAGGCAATTTGCCAGGATTTGGCGAATTGCCTGCTCTCTGGATAGCCGAATGGCCAAGAAAGGTAACCGAACACTGATTTTCAGCGTTCGGTTACCTTTCTCAAGCAATTCGGATCTCTTTGAATTACCCTGTATGTTGAACAGTTATATTACAAAAAAAAAAAAAAGAAGAGGGGATGGTGATCTCTTGCTATATACATTAACTCTTTCCGTGCTGTTTTTGAATATAATGCAGAATTGAAGAGTGAATTTATTGTGTGTTTATTTTTGTTATAGGAATTTTGACAAAGACTATGGATACGTTTTCAGTGTCCCACCGAAGATTTTATTGTACTCCACTACCCATTGGGTATATCTGATATTTTTTGATGTTGCCGTCCTATGGCAACCCCTGACTTTTTGACTTGTTTGAATATTTGTTTTCTGTTCCATATCTGCCATATGGCTTCTTATCGTTTAGCCTTTTCATTTTGTTCTGCTCTGTCTTAAACTCTTGTCAGTTACTGGAGTTAAATGTGGTTGCTTTAAAGATCTGTATAAATGCTCTATCACACTATCAGATTGTAAGATCACCTGAGCAGGGTCCTGTTTACCTATTCTTCTCCACATGTCAAAATTAATTAACTTTTTTAGTGTACAGTGATGCGGAATATGTCGGCGCTTTACTAATAATTGCAATTGTAATCCCTCCTTTCATATGCTGATTTTACTATGATATGATCATTATTCTGGTACATTACTTTTACACGTTTGCTTTTAAATGTCAAGCGTAGATTTGTGCATGTCCCAAGAGGCAAAGACAGCATCAGATGCAGGTTACCACAGCCCACTTACCGTTGAGGATCTGTGTGACGTCCTGGTGGCACTTGCTTGGAACCATGAAGTTAATACAACTATCACTAATTCATCACAATCACAAATTAATGTCTCTTATACAAATTATCGGAGTCATTAATTTACAGCAAGGAGCCGCAATGACCGAGACGCAAGCAAGGATGGAATAGCAAGAGTGGAATAGGGTCTGAGGTTTTTTTGTGTGTAAAAGTTTTTTATTGAAACACAATTGATGGTATACAACACAGTAGGCAAAGCAAAAACGTTTAACCATGTGAAAAGGATGAACAGTGAAAGCTATTAAAGTCCCAGGATGGGGACCAGGAAATATGGTTGCTTTTGCAGTGTCATTTTCTAATATACAATTAGCATAATGATTAAGTGAAATACAAAACTCAAACAAAATGAAAAATAAAAACAAACACAAAAACAGTGGTGGCTCTAATACAAACATAACGAAATAAAGCAAATAAGTAGGAATTGGAGGCAGCGCTTGACAAAGAAAGTACCCAGTAACCCTCAGGTAGAACCTCACTGGTCTCGCTTCTTCAAACTGCTCCCCTGGCCCACAGTGGGAGATGGTTGGCAGGTCTGTTTATCCATGGCCCCAAACACAGAAATTAATCATATTTACCCAGAGAGGTGAAATACAATTCCTTGATGCCCCAGACCCTTTCCACACTGGCCACACAGCCCTGAAGTGAGGTAGCTACCCGATGGCGCCAATAGACTTGTATGAAACCTGGGCTGCAAAGAGCAGAATAGCCAGTAGGGTTTTTTAAAGGAGCCAGCAGAGAAGGGCAACGTATTAAGGAAGAAGGTTTCTGCACAAATGTTGGGTGGTCCACCCAAAGGCCTGAGGTTTTATGATATCAGGTTGGCTCTGTGATGCTGGGCTGGCATTTTTCTTTGTCCCCCATTTTTTTGGTTGCAGTGAAATCCCAGTCCATCCAAGCCAGTCCATCCAGTTCATCCATGCTTGGTGTATGAACATGGGTGACGGCCCCGTTTAAGTAAGTATAGCAAAATATTTATAAATTCCTCCCCCTTGCCTGATATTTCAACTAGTGTATCCATGTGCAACTACTACAGTACAGAAGCCACGCAAACCTCTACACTGTAATAGCCGGACTGATACATTTAAACATGCAGACGCAATGAACACTATACTGTAATAGTCACATTCATACATTAAAACATGTAACTTGCAATGACTGTACTGTAATAGCAGCACTGATAAATTAAAGTAGTGAATCTGGAAGCAGGATTTTTATAGGTATAGGTGAAAAGTCTATTTCATTATTAGAAAATTTATATTTATTTGAAAATAACTTGTATGTTTTATTTAACACTTTGGGATGTTTTTGTGAACCTGAGAAATGTTAAATGAAATTTACAGTACATTTGGATTATTAGAAACACGTTCTTGTTTTTTGAGACTATCATGCATTTTTGTGGCCGAGTATCGCGCACAATGCAGATGCTGGATCACTGCAAAAGCAGATCTGTCAGTCGCCGCTCCAGGGGTGTTCCTGTTATATGCTATGGTAGGCATGTGAGAAATCTATAATGTGCACTGGAATGTGCATGTGGCAACAAAGGGTTTTCCCATCAGTTGAGGCTTGCGACTTTGAAGTTTGTCAAATTGTCCCTGTATTTTGGAAACCACATCTCATTCAGCTATTTCACACTGGAGGGTCACAGTGCTGGGAGTGAGCACAGGTCCAGGGGAAGCCAATTACAGCCTAATTGGACTCATTGGGAGCAGGGGCTGCTGTGGGCACATTGCTGGAGAACGCAGAGAACCTGAGAAGATGCCACTATAACCAAAAAGAGGTCTAGGCCGGTGCTATATTTAAAAGGCACATCAAGCAGTCAGTAGGAGCTCACCGCCAGGCGGCTTCAATCAAGGTGAGCACATTTTGGTATTCATATTATTCTATATACAAATTTCACTATGGAGGATTTGTCCCTCTTCCCCCCTCTCTGAGTCCATATAGGATAAAAAAGGGGCTGAATATATCCAAGAAGGACCAAAGGACCTAGACATTATTAATTTCCACAAGACTGTAATTCAGACTGTAAAGGTTTATATGTTTAAAATTATTATTGACTCTTCTTCACTCACCAAAAAAGTGAAGTACATTTCTCACATGCAAATTGTGGACAGGACTCCATTATTATAATCACTATTTGGTTATGAATGAACATATCACTTGATATATCACTGTTGGCACTGTTGGTAGATTATCTATAAGTCACCATCTATATAAATCACTATTCGATATATGACTGCATGAACTGTCACATTATATGTATGTTATTTGACATATGAATGCTTGAAACTGATTAATGGTTATTTGATATATGAATTGATATAAAATCATACAACATTGTCACCATATTGGTAATTGATTGAAACACTTGTGCCAGTTGAGATATTCTTTACTGTTTGGTATATTTGAGCTTGGTACCCTTAGAGGGTTTAAGATTCCACATCTCCCATTGATCTTGGCCGCAACCTTGTATGCGCTTACATTATGTACATAGCTGGCCAAAAACAGTGGTGCTAGATTTGGGCACTCTTTTCTATATTTTTGCTGGAAAAGGTGTTTGAGGACATTGGTGTATTTTCAGTAACTTATTTTTTATTTTGGACAAACCAAACCGTCCTGTGTAGGGTGGGTTTGCGCCTGGCGCCATATCAGTCAGCTTGTAAAGTCCGGATCCGCAACTTCCTATACCTATAATGCTGGATATCTCGTGTGTCTACTTGTGTACACTTAAAAGTTAGTGAGTTTTGTTCTTCTGGCTCGGCGTGGAAGCCATGGGCTTTAGGAAACTCATATTTTCCAAACATTCCCCGCTAAGTGAATCCAGCCCTTGGTTTCTGTGATATCAGAGATAACTCAACAGTGAGAGATACCAAGAATGTCCTTCTCTACACCTTTCTGAAACGTGTTAGTTATATGTTCGATTATGAGATGTTGTTACCATAAACATGCTTAATTGTTTAGGATTTCAACCATTAAAAACGTGAAAATTAACCGTTTGTGATAATTAACAGTGTGTAAGTAATAAATGTACCATCTGAGCAAAACTTAAAATAATGTCTGTGTGTGTCCTTTCTTATTTTAAATCAGTTATTGCATGAAAGTAATACAAATTATGTAAATCTATGGTATATTTATTTTATTCATGAAGTACCAGGCCAGTGTTTTATATAAAGTTACGGTACCCTCTAGTGTTTAACTAAAATATTATTTGCAGAAGCTAAATTATTAATTTCAATCAATTCTATAGATATGAGCTCATTTATTATACTGTATGATCATGATTTCATATTCATATCCCATATATTTCATATCCCAGGATATACTTGAAAACGAGAGAAATCTCAATGTATCCTTCCTGATAAAATCCTTTGAAAATAAATAAATAAATATTAATCTGATACGCAAATGCTATGATGATATTGCAATAAGATTGTATTTACTCTCCATCAAAATTATTACAGCTCAGGAGGAAATAGGAGGCAGACAATCATATTCCCTTCTTCTCCTTTACTGGGTGACCATTTGTAAACATTGTTTATATGCATTATTTCGTGTTTGCAAAACTACATTAAACCATTTCAATACAAGTAATAAGGCAAAACTAATTCACATTAAACTCTTATTTCTTTTTCCCTTTTTTATCCCTTTCACTGCTGAGTCATTTCACCTCTGTGTACTGAGATAATTTTTACCATTTTGTGCTCATCATGTTTAAATTAGTGATGAGCCGAACACCCCCGTGATACAATGCCTTTGGTGGCAGCAAGTGCCTTCACACCGTAACCTCTTTGTGGTATTGTGGAAGAGTGCAGGGTTGGACCCTGCGGTCCAATATTAAAATGATATGAATCTGGTACAGGCGTCAGTGCACCCAAATATTGTGCCTTTGGTGGCAGCAAGTGCCTTCACACTGTAAGTAACCCATCTGTGGTATTGTGGAAGAGTGCAGGGGTGGAACCTGCGGTCCAATATTAAAATGATATGAATCTGGTACAGGCGTCAGTGCACCCAAAAATTGTGTCTTTGGTGGCAGCAAGTGCCTTCACACCGTAACCCCTTTGTGGTATTGTGCAAGAGTGCAGTGGTGGAGGTCTTGGGAATGCAGAAGAGATCCCCGATCTATTCAGTTACGTCAGCATCAGGGGATTGATAGCTGCTGATCCAGGACTGATTCATTTTTATAAATGTCAGCCGGTCTACAGAGTCGGTGGACAGACGCACTCCAAAAACCTCCAGCGGCACTGAACGTCCTTTCAAAAAGCACGCTGGATGAAGGGCAACCTAGTAGCTGCATAGCAAATTGGCTAAATTCTTGCCAGTGATCCAATCTCAACACCCAGTAAGCCAGTGGATCATCTGCTGTAAAGGTATACAGGTCTGCCCTTGCCTCTATGTAGTCCTGCACCATATGGTGAAGACGCTGGCAATGGGTGCCTACATTTGACATCCCTGAGCGTCGTGGACTAAAAAAAATTAAAAAGGCAGTCAAGCGGCCCCGGCCTTCACAGCTCTTCCTCTGATCATCTGCAGCCTCAGAAGCACCTGTGTCATCACTTGGTAACCTACCAGTGCCTGGAAAGGTGTTACACAAGTGTCGCTTTATAGCGTACTCAAGTTGTTTCATCCTGTCCTCCCTCTATGCAGGCAGGATGAGCTCTGCAACTTTACCCTTGTATCATGGATCAAGAAGGCTTGTCAACTAGTAATGATCCCTCTCCTTGATAGCACGAATCCTGGGGTCCTTTAGCAGGCTTTGCAGGATAAGGGAGCCCATGCAGTGTAGGTTGGAGGTAGCATTAGCTTCCGAGTCTTCCTGGTCAATGAGGATGACCCCATCGTGCACTTCCTCCTCCCAGCCACGTACTAGTCCTTGCGTTTCTGGGCACACAAAACCCTCCCTTGAGGAATCCCCACCTTCAATGCCCCCACTACTTAAATATTCCTCCTCCTCCTCATCCTCCTCCTGTTTGATCTGAGGACCTGCAGGAATACTGTCTGCATAAAGACTGGGGCCTTGAGAGGCCTCCTCTTCCTCCTGCTGCTCTGCCTCTTGTGCCACATCTTTATTCCCCACAGAGTGCGCTCCAGCAGGAACACTAAAGGAATTGTGTCACTGATGCATGCACTGTCCCTGCTCACCATCCTTGTTGCCTCCTCAAATGGTGACAGTACAGTGCATGCATCCTTGATCATCAGCCACTGCGGGGGGGGATCAAGTTGACCTGAACCTGTCCTTATGCCATACTCACACAGGTACTCATTGATGGCCCTCTGCTGCTTGTGCAGATGCTACAGCATTGCCAATGTTGAGTTCCACCTGGTGGGCATGTCACAGATCAGACGGTTTGTGGGAAGTTGGAATTCGCTTAGAATTTCTGCCAGGCGAACACTTGCTGGGAATGACCGTCTGAAGTGGCTGCAGACTTTTCTGGCCTGGCTGAGAAGCTCTGCCAGCCCTGGGTACCTGGTTAGGAAACGCTGTACCACCAGATTTAGGATGTGTGCTAGGCATGGTACATGTGTCAACTTACCCTGGCTTAGGGCGGAGAGAAGGTTGCTGCCATTATCACAGACGCCCATTCCCAGCTGAAGCTGGTGTGGTGTTCTAGCCCGGTGTGGCTCCTGTCCCCTAAACAAACCAGCTCAAGAACAGTATGGCATCTTTTTTCTTGAGCCATTGCGTAGCCCCTGCCACGCGTCGGTTTAACTGCCACTTCGCCAGAGACAGAGAAAAAGGAGGAAGAGGTGGTGGAGCAGACAGACCTCATACAAGCAGCTGTCATGTCCTCAGCCCCCGCTGCGCTGCCAGGGGGGTCTGGGCAAGGTCCTGTGCCAGGAGCTGGCCAGCTGCCAGCACTGGGAAATGGCAGAGTGGCGTCTGAGAGGGCTGGTCCCAGCATGGTCACGAGGAGCCGCCGTGTTTAAAACAGGGCGCGAGGAGTTGCCTCGTCGCCCTGTCGTGGAGTCTGATTCCCGCATAGTTGTTTATTGATTTTGATTGTCTTCCTGTTGCCAACCCGTTTTTTGTATTCGATCCCTTCTCCTGTTAATTGACCCGGCCTGATTTCTGACTATTCTCTGCTGATTGATTCTGGTCGTCTGTGTGGTATTTTGGTGGTTTAACCTCATGCTTGCCGCTGGGGTGTTTACACGCTACTGGTGAAGTGTTCCTTTTCATCGGTGGGTCTTGTCCGTGGCCTCGCTAAGTGCCTATACCCAAACAAGGATTCACGTTCGCCAGCCACAACGATTATTTCAATCCGCGATTGCTAAGTCATGTTTATTTAATGCTGATTGTCAGTGCGCGCTTACCTTCAACAATACTCGTTCTTGTTTATACAACAGACCTCGAAGTGTATGTTTTGGTTCCTACCATCCTGATGTACCGCTGACCTGTCTCCGAATATCAGCAAACGTTAAAGTTACATATTTCCTGACTGCCCTGCAGTCCGCTCAATTCATCAACTGTCTAAGTGATCTGCTTTTCTCTATATGTACTCTAGGTATTCTATTGGTCTCGAAATCATTAGTACTTAGTAGCGACTCTGTGCATGGTTCTACCTTGTTGCCACAAGTGTCTGATTCTGGGAGATTTAATCAGTGTTTAAACGTCAAGAAGAGTTCTCAGCCCTTAAGGATCTCAACTCCGCTACTCCTTAGTGGGCGATACCCCGCCCGTTACATCACGACAGGGCCAGATATGGATCCGGCTGATTTATCTTCACTGGTGTCTAGATTGGGTGATATTATCACCAAACAAGAAAAACAAGACTAACGCATGGTTCACTTGGCTCAGGCCTTGGACCTACTCATGGAGCAATTCAAACAATTAGGCCAGGCCTCTCCGCCTCCTTCCCCTATGGTTGGCTTGTCTTCTCAAACAGTATCTGTGTCCTCTATGGTTGCTACTGGTGTAGCTCATGTCAGTTTAAAGACTCCTACGTGCTTTAACCCTTTCGCTGCTAAGGCATTTCCCGCCTCTGTGCTGAGTTTATTTTTACCGGTTTTGCTCATCATGTTTAAACGTGTTTTGAAGGCTTATTTTAGTATATGACCCAGACATATTATATATTGTTCTTTCCATCAGACTCGACAGATTCATAATATGTCATTATTATATGTATACGTCATGACCTGTCTGTATATTATAACAAAAAATGCAATAAAATATGAATTTTCAATAATTTACAACGTGTAAAGTGTTTTCTTTTCACATTTTAACATGCGAGCAATTGCGGTTATATTATGTATGGGGTGCGCTTGTTAAAAAAATTAGAGATGGGGTCTCGTTACATTTTTTTTGGGGAAAATTAAACAATTTTTAACAAACGCACCGCATACAAAAATCGTTAGTGCAGCATCATTGTTGTTCACATTATAATTGAAATGGGAACAATATTGCTGCATTAACGAACCAAAAAAAAGGAAAAAAAACTTGTTTATTTTTAAAAAAAAAAAATTCAAAGTCATGTTTGGTAGTGTTGGACGGCCATGCTCTGGCCGATCCAACAATATCAAACATTAAGCCCTAACTGCCACGGATCGGGAGATAGGGGGTTCATTGGAACCCCCTATCGCCACCACTGGTGGCAGTTAGGGGTTAACTCCAGGACTGGCGTCATCATGCTATGTACGATGACGCCAGTCCTCAGGGGGCATTCCCGGAACCTTGGCCGACATCCAAGATGCTTTTCGGCGCCGATTCGTGATCCGGCCCCCATGGGGTTAATTCCAGGTACCGTTAGGAAGGGCAGGCTGTGCCCTTCCAAATGGTGCCTGGATTAACCCCCTGCACCCCGGTGATCGGGAGGGAGAGAGGTCCGAAGGACCTCCCCCCTTTCTGGCACCTCCTCCGCACATGCCGGGCGCCTGAATTAGATGTCATCGCGCCGCCGCGATGACATCTAATTAGGCCGGCGGCGGTTCCGGGTGCTGGGCTGACATCGAGGATGTCAGCCCGCACCGGGGGGCACAGCGATTGGCCGGAACCCAGCCGATCGCTGGCCCCAAAGGGAGGACGCGCTCAGCGCGTCCTCCACAAGGAACGCTACCTGCGGGTGGACGCGCTGAGCGCGTGCACCGTAGCGAAGGGGTTAATGGGAGTTCAGGGTCGTGCAGAGGGTTTATAACCCAAATCCAGATTATGTTTGATTTGAATCCTGATATGTGTCCCCAAGAAAAGCCAAGGTGGGTTACGTCATTAACCACCTAACCGAGAGAGCTCTGCTATGGGCAACCCCCTGTGGGAGCTACAGAAACCTGTGGTACACAATTATGCTGAATTTATGGCTGCCTTGCGACGCACGTTTGATCCTGCTAGAAGGGCAACAGGGGCAGCTAGGGCACTATGGCGTATATACCAGGGCAACCGCCGAGTTGCTGAATACGCAATAGAATTTAAAATAATTGCAGCAGAATTATCTTGGCCTAATGATGTGCTTGTGACCGTGTTTCTCGAGGGCATTTCAAAGAGTCTCATGCATGAACTAGCACCTATGTTATTGCCTGAGGAGCTAGAGGATCTGGTGGATTATTGCATTGCTCTAGATGATCAGATGCGTGACAGGAGGTCTGGACGTAGCAAGGTTCATAAGAAATCTCAGGAGGAGGCTTGTTCTACACCTAGGTCTGCTCACGCTGTCTCTCCTCCCAGGTCGGTAACCACTGAACCAGAGCCTATGATACTAGGAAGCTCTGGTATAACAAGAGAGGAGAGACAATATAGCCTCCGAGAGGGTCTATGCCTATGTTGTGCGGACAGAGGGCATTTCCGTTTACAATGCCCCAAACGACCAAAAAGATCTAATGTGTTGGGAAATGAACAAGCCTAGAATCTCCTGAGAGACGGGTTCTGAGTACTATAATTGTGTCTCTCGTGTCTAGCAAAAATAAAAATAAAAGATCTCGTGTTGTGGTGCCTGTGTCCATAGCCTGTGAGAAAATCAGGTTGAACACAGAAGCACTGTTAGATTCCAGGTCTGCAGGGAATTTTTTTAGATTCTGGTTTAGCTGCCATTCACCAAGTGCCACTGGTGGAGAGAGAAGTACCTCTCCTTATCGAAAGTATCGATGGCAGGAAACTGTTAAGACCCCACTGTACACATGATACTGTGCCTGTCTCTTTTTGTACTGGGGTGATGCATAAGGAAAAAATCAAGTTTCAAATCATAGAGTCACCCACGGTACCCATCGTATTGGGGTACCCTTGGCTAGCTAAGCACAATCCGATTATCAATTGGTCTATAGGAGAGTTGGCATCCTGGGGGTCTGAGTGTCTGGGTATGAGTACTGTGGTGGGCAGTCTGAACGTAGCCACTGCTCCTCCACTCTCCACAGAGGTTCCCATATGGTACAAAGATCTAAAAGAGGTATTTGATAAAGGGAAATCTGAAATCCTACCACCACATAGGCCATATGATTGTGTCATCGACATATTGCCAGGTACCATGCCTCCCCGGGGTCATGTCTATCCATTGTCACAAAAAGAGAACGATATCATGGAGGAGTATATTAAAGAGAACCTAGCCAAAGGGTTCATTCATCGTTCTTCTTCTCCTGCGGGAGCTGGATTATTTTTTGTGTCTAAAAGGAAGGGGATTTAAGACCTTGCATTGACTATAGGGGGTTAAACAGAATCACTATACGAAATGCCTATCCCATCCCACTGATATCAGAGTTGTTTGACCGTTTAAGAGGTGCTAAGATATATACTAAGTTGGATCTTCGTGGTACATACAACTTGGTAAGAATCAAACAAGACCACGAATGGAAGACCGCTTTTAACACCAGGAGTGGCCATTATGAATATCTGGTTAAGTTTACACTAAGAAAAGATCTGAACAGAAGTTCAGAAAAAGTACCATAAAAAAAAAACGTGGAGGCTATAGACTTCCCATCAAACCCTACCACTAAATTTTATTAAACATTCAAAAGAGAAAAAGGAAGAAAAACATATACATTTAAAATAATTAGTAGTTTGACATGATTGTTAAGGCGATATGAAGGTGATCTATTGTTAATATCACTGAATTGGAAGGAGGTCTATACCAAGAGGAGAGTGAATATAATCCGGATAATGGTGTGTTATGCAGTTAAATCTACCGTTGACCACAGATTGTTCATATATCTCAGGGTGATCCGTATCTCAAGACCCTAATATATTCGTAATAATAAGGAAGGTTGCATAATACATTAATGGACATGTGTGTTTCTAAATAAAGAAATATAACTCAATTAGGAGGATGATTCCATGTTGAAAAATTTAGCCATCATGAGATTACCATAATGTCAGTGCAGTGTATAGATTGGGTGCATAGTTAATTAAGGCAACCAACATTTGCTACTAATTAGGTTAATGCAAAATAGATTTGATTGGTAATTCATATATAAATTTTAATTGTTCATTTTCAAAGAAACGGACACACCATTATTTGTATAGACCGGATTATATTCACTCTCCTCTTGGTATAGACCTCCTTCCAATTCAGTGATATTAACAATAGATCACCTTCATATCACCTTAACAATCATGTCAAACTACTAATTATTTTAAATGTATATGTTTTTCTTCCTTTTTCTCTTTTGAATGTTTAATAAAATTTAGTGGTAGGGTTTGATGGGAAGTCTATAGCCTCCACGTTTTTTATTTTTTTTTATGGTACTTTTTCTGAACTTCTGTTCAGATCTTTTCTTAGTGTAAACTTAGCCTCAAGGTTCAATCCTTAATAGAGTACCTATTGGCCTCACCTCCTTTTTTTGTTTTTTGCTTATTTTCTTGAATATCTGGTTATGCCATTTGGCCTGTGCAATGCGCCAGCGGTCTTACAAGACTTTATAAATGATGTCCTGCGGGATTTTTTGCAAGTCTTCGTTATCGTATATCTAGATGATATATTGATTTATTCTCCTGATGTTGAGACTAGGGATGAGCCGAACGCCCATGTGTTCGGTTCGCATTCGAACTCGAACAATTTCAAAATTCGAGTACGAATTCGAACACGAACCGAACTCAATGCACGTCAATGGGACTCGAAAGTTCGAATTTTAGGGTGCCCTCCAAGAGGGCATATATGCAAGATATTGGCCATAAAAGGTGTATGGGGGTCTGGATAGTGCCCTGGGGACAGGAAACAAGGAAAAAAAGTTTTAAAAAAAAGTTTTAAAGGAACAGTGAGTTTTCCATGAAATAATGGTTAAAAATAAAAACGAAAAAGTCCTTCAAATATCGTGCCTAGGAGGTCCCCATAACCTGTCCGCGAAGTGGCGGATTTGTAGGATGTATAGGAACATTTAAAAATAAAAAAATTACATTTCAAATGACGGTAAACGGTTTTCCTTTAATCTATTCATAAACAACTGCTTGGGGCGGCAGCTTGTATTAAAAGAGATGTTTTAGGACACGCAGAACAAGTTTAGTGATTTTTTGGCTAACTTATGGTGAAACTTATGCAGGCTTTGGATGAAAGTAACAATAGGTGCTTTAAAATTGTGCCTTAGTGTCGGCAACAGTGCCGTCACACTGTAACCCCTCTGTGGTATTGTGTAAGAGTGCAGGGTTGGACCCTGTGGTCCAATATTAAAATTATATAAATCTGGTAAATATCGTCAGTGGCAGTGCACCCAAATATTGTGCCTTTGGTGGCAGCAAGTGCCTTCACACCGTAAGTAACCCCTCTGTGGTATGTGGAATAGTGCAGGTTGGATCCTGCGGTCCAATATTAAAATGATATGAATCTGGTACAGGCGTCAGTGCACCCAAATATTGTGCCTTGGGCAGCAAGTGCCGTCACACCGTAACCCCTCTGTGGTATTGTGGAAGAGTGCAGTGGTTGGACCCTGCGGTCCAATATTAAAAGGATATGAATATGGTAATATAGGCGTCAGTGGCAGTGCACCCAAATATTACTGCGCTATAGTGTATGGCAGGATGGAAGCGCACCAGCAGTAACAAGCAGTGGAATATACCAGACAGGGGCACAGAGCGAGAGTAGTTGTTATATCAAAACCAGCTCAACAACGTTTAGGCACTAGTACTGCGCTACTGTATATGGTGAGAATTGGCTCACACCAGTCCCGGCGGCTCTGCGTCATCACGCCGCACTGTGCCCCCTGATCACTCACAGCTGCGCCGGGTGCCACCGGAGCTCCTGGCATTCGGCCAGCTGGCGGCACCATGCGTTCGGGGCCCCCCCGATCACCACCTGGGGCCTTGGATGTCACAATATTACAATCCAAACGCAAACGGGTTAAGTAACCAAATTTGTAAGAAGACTAATTAATGCAGCATATCAATTCTCACACTGCCGGGCAGCACCTTAAGGCCCGGTTCACACCTAAACGTTTTACAGCGCATTCCTGCATGCTGTAAAATGCATAAACAGGGAAATCCCATTATTTGCTAAAAGGTGGAAAGCCTGCCCAGAGGGCAGTCTATTGTGGATATACTGCCCCTGCTCATGGATATATGCCCCAGCTCATGGATATTGCCCCAGCACGTGGATACTGCCCCAGCTCGTGGATACTGCCCCAGCTCGTGGATATTGCTGCAGCACGTGGATACTGCCTCAGCTCGTGGATATTGCCCCAGCTCGTGGATATTGCCCCAGCACGTGGATACTGCCCCAGCTTGTGGATACTGCCCCAGCTCGTGGACATTGCCCCAGCTCGTGGATACTGCCCCAGCATGTGATACTGCCCCAGCTCGTGGACATTGCCCCAGCTCGTGGATATTGCCCCAGCACATGGATATTGCCCCAGCACGTGGGTACTGCCCCAGCTCGTGGATATTGCCCCAGCTCTTGGATATTGCCCCAGCACGTGGATACTGCCCCAGCTCGTGGATATTGCCCCAGCACGTGGATACTGCCCCAGCACGTGGATACTGCCCCAGCACGTGAATACTGCCCCTGCTCGTGGATATTGCCCCAGCACATGGATACTGCCCCAGCTCCTGGATATTGGCCCAGCTCATGGATATTGGCCCAGCTCATGGATATTGCCCCAAGCTCCTGGATATTGCCCCAAGCTCCTGGATATTGCCCCCCAGCTCATGGATATTGCCGCCCAGCTCATGGATACTGGCCCCCAGCTTATGGATATTGGCCCCCAGCTCGTGGATATTGGCCCCCAGCTCGTGGATATTGGCCCCCAGCTCGTGGAGATTGACCCCCAGCTCATGGATACTGGCCTCCAGCTCATGGATACTGCCCCCCAGCTCGTGGATATTGGCCCCCAGCTCGTGGATATTGGCCCCCAGCTCGTGGATATTGGCCCCCAGCTCGTGGATATTGGTCCCCAGCTCGTGGATATTGGCCCCCAGCTCGTGGATATTGACCCCCAGCTCGTGGATACTGCCCCCAGCTCATGGATATTGCCCCCCAGCTCATGGATATTGCCCCCCAGCTTATGGATATTGGCCCCAGCTCGTGGATATTGACCCCCGGCTCGTGGATATTGCCCCCCAAGCTCTCATGGATATATACCCCATATCAGACCCCAGACCAGACATGGGGCGGCTGTTCGAATGCTCTATCGGCATTCGGACAGCCGCCCCATGAGCTCCGCCGTCCGCACCATACTTACCTTTCCGAGCGGCGCCGGGGAAGTGAAAGTTTCCCCGCTTCCGGTCTTTGAAGGACCCAAGCCGCGGTCACGTGACCGGGGCTTGGGTCCTTCAAAGAGCGGAAGCGAGGGAACTTTCCCTTCGCTGCTCGGGGGACGGGTTGGATGCACACAGCAGCCGGGTAGAGGCTGCGCTCGCAGCCTCTACCCGGCTGCCGCGCGCATCCAACCCCCGAGCAGCGGAGGGAACTTTCCCTTCGCCGCTCGGGGGTTGGATGTGCGCGGCAGCCGGGTAGAGGCTGCGAGCGCAGCCTCTACCCGGCTGCTGTGTGCATCTTGTAACCGCCGCGGCGAGCCGGCAGCCGGCTCGTGCCGCGGCGGTTGCATGCGCGCGCAACCAACCGCCGCTGGTTGCGCACGCATGCGCAGAGTAAGGCTTGGCGACGGACACGCCAAGCCTTACTCAATTATAGTATAGAAGATGGGACCCGTTCATACCTGGGCGTTTTACAGCGCGCAGGCCCGGTGGTCCTTGTTCCTGTCCAGTTTTAGTTTTCTGTTGACATACCATCCTGGGTCAAAAAACACGAAGGATGATGCCTTGTCTAGGCAATTTGAGTCTTATAAACAGCATACATTCAACCACAGTCCCATCATTCCTCACGAAAGGATATTGGGTACAACAATTCTGACTGTGTCGTCTCCGTTGTTGGAGAGAATTCAAGCTGTTCAGGGTGTTGCTCCTCTTGAAAAAACTCCTGGTAAGGTCTTTGTACCTGAGGAAGAGAGAACACAAATGATGACAATATACCATGACTCCAAGCCCTATGGGCACATGGGTATAAATAAGACTCTAGCCTCTATTGAAAAACAGTTCTGGTGGGCAGGTATGCAAAGGGATATTAAGGACTACATAGCCACATGTGAAGTGTGCTGTAGAAGCAAAAATCCCCTGTCCTTACCTATAGGTCTATTGCAGCCATTGCCAGTGACTGAGAGACCTTGGTCCCACCTCTCAATACGGTGATCCTTACGGTGGTAGACAGATTCTCAAAGATGGTGCACTTCATGCCTCTGGTCAAGCTACCTTCAGCTATTGAGCTGGTACCAGTATTCGTGCAAAATATATAGTGAGAGTTCATGGGGTTCCCCTGGGCATTGTATCCGACAGAGGAGCCCAATTCGTGTCTCATTTCTGGCGAGGGTTTTGTGACAACCTTGGTATTAAGTTGAGCTTCTCCTCGGCTTACCACCCACAGACAAATGGGGCCGCAGAGAGAGACAATCAGAGTGTCGAACAATATTTGCGATGTTTTGTCTCAGAGAAGCAAAGTAACTGGGCAGACCTGTTACCCTGGGCAGAGGTTGCATTAAACAACTCAGTAAGCGAAACCACTGGTCACTCACCGTTCCATACGGTTTATGGTTATGATCCTCCCATGCTTCCCTCCATATTTAAAGGTTCTGCAGTGCCAGCCTTGGATGAGCATCTGAATAATCTGAAAGAGACATGGGATAGGGTTAAGGAAATCATGGAGGCCAATATACAAAAACAAAAACTAAAAGCTGACAGACGCAGAGGTCCTGCACGATGTATACGGTTGGAGACAAAGTGTGGCTGTCGACCCGAAACATCAAGCTGTTGGTGCCATCCATGAAGATGGCTCCCAAGTTTATTGGTCCTTACAAGATGCTAAGACGCAGTAACCCTGTCTCCTATGCTTTGGCTTTACCCCCCATCTACGTATCCACAATGTTTTTCATGTGAGCCTATTGTAACCCCTTACCTGTAATAGGTACACCAGAGTCACTGCTCCTCCTCCGCCTATCCGGTCACAGGGTGAGGAGGAGTACAAGGTCCGTGCCATCTTAAGGTCCCGTGTGGTCCTTCAGTGACTGAGAGGGTTATGGGCCTGAGGATCGTTCTTGGCTTCCTGCCTGCGAACTCCATGCTCTTTGTTTGGTTCGCCAATTCCATGTGGCCCATCCTTCTGCGCCTGGTGGTCGATCTGAGTCCAACCGTCAGGGGGGTTCTGTCATGTCCTCAGCCCCCGCTGCGCTGCCAGGGGGGTCTGGGCAAGGTCCTGTGCCAGGAGCTGGCCGGCTGCCAGCACTGGGGAATGGCAGAACGGTGTCCGAGGGGGCGGGTCCCAGCATGGTCACGAGGAGCCGCCGGGTTTAAAATGGGGCGCGAGGAGTTGTCTCGTCGCCCTGTTGTGGAGTCTGATTCCCGCATCGTTGCTTATTGATTTTGATTGTCTTCCTGTTGCCAACCTGTTTTTTGTATTCAATCCCTGCTCCTGTTAATTGACCCGGCCTGATTTCTGACTATTCTCTGCTGATTGATTCTGGTCGTCTGTGTGGTATTTTGGTGGTTTAACCTCATGCTTGCTGCTGGGGTGCTTACACGCTACTGGGGAAGTGTTCCTTTTCATCGGTGGGTCTTGTCCATGGCCTCGCTAAGTGCCTATACCCAAACAAGGATTCACGTTCGCCAGCCACAACGATTATTTCAATCCGCGATTGCTAAGTCATGTTTATTTAATGCTGATTGTCAGTGCGCGCTTACCCTCAACAATACTCGTTCTTGTTTGTACAACAGACCTCGAAGTGTATGTGTTGGTTCCTACCATCCTAAGGTACCGCTGACCTGTCTCCGAATATCAGCAAACGTTAAAGATACATATTTCCTGACTGCCCTGCAGTCCGCTCAATTTGTCAATTGTCTAAGTGATCTGTGTTTTTCTGTATGTGCTCTAGGTATTCTATTGGTCTCGAAACCATTAGTACTTAGTAGCAACTCTGTGTATGGTTCTACCTTGTTGCCACAAGTGTCTGATTCTGGGAGATTTAATCAGTGTTTAAATGTCAAGAAGATTTCTAAGCCCTTAAGGATCTCAACTCCGCTACTCCTTGGTGGGCGATACCCCGCCCATTACAGCAGCTTTCTGGAGGCGTGGTGGATGAACAAGCTCCAGCACAGAGCCCCGTCCTGGATCCCTCCCAGCTGCAAGCAGAGTTACCCAGTGTACCTTGAAGGAAATGTAACGGCACTGTCCATGCTTGCTGGACCACGTGTCTAAAGTAATGTGCACCTTGCTGCTGACTGCCTTTCCCAATGACTCCATAACATTGTCTTCCACGTGCTGGTATAGTGCTGGAATGGCCTTGCGTGAAAAGAACTGGCGTTTTGGAACCTGCCACTTTGGTACAGCACATTCAGCAAATTCAAAGAAGGTAGCAGAGTCCACCAGCTGGAAAGGCAGCAGCTGTAATGCGAGTAATTTTGCTAAGCTGGCATTTAGACGCTGTGAAAGGGGATGGTTGGGACTATATTTTTTCTTACGCTGCAGCAGCTGGGGCAACATAATCTAACTGGGTAAATCTGCAGCTGATGGGATGTTGTCACATTCTGAGGAAGGACCTGGTACACCCATTACTGTATCCTCATCCCTGTCAGTGGAGGTTGTAGGCAATGACATGGCAGGACATATAGTGGGGGTAGAGACAGATGAGGAGGAGGATGACCTATGCAAAGTGTTGTGCCAACAAGATGCGTAGCAGGTGGTCAAATGTCACCTCAAGCACGTGGTACCCAAGCGTGGGATGTCTTTCCCATGCTTGATCCTAATCTGATATACAGTCAGGTCCAGAAATATTGGGACATCGACACAATTCTAACATCTTTGGCTCTATACACCACCACAATGGAGTTGGAATGAAACAAACACAATGTGCTTTAACTGCAGACTGTCAGCTTTAATTTGAGGGTATGTACATCCAACTCAGGTGAACGGTGTAGGACTTACAGCAGTTTGCAGATGTGCCTCCCACTTGTTAAGGGACCAAAAGTAATGGGACAATTGGCTTCTCAGCTATTCCATGGCCAGGTGTGTGATATTACCTCATTACCCCAATTACAATGTGCAGATAAAAGGCCCAGAGTTCATTTCAAGTGTGCTATTTACATTTGGAATCTGTTGCTGTCAACTCTCAAGATGAGATGCAAAGAGCTGTCACTATCAGTGAAGCAAGCCATCATTACGCTGAAGAAACAAAACAAACCCATCAGAGAGATAGCAAGAACATTAGGCGTGGCCAAAACAACTGTTTGGAACATTCTCAAAAAGAAGGAACGCACCGGTGCGCTCAGCAGCACCAAAAGACCCGGGAGACCACGGAAAACAACTGTGGTGGATGACCGAAGAATTCTTTCCCTGGTGAAGAAAACACCCTTCACAACAGTTGGCCAGATCAAGAACACTCTCCAGGAGGTAGGTGTATGTGTGTGAAAGTCAACAATCAAGAGACGACTTCACCAGAGTGAATACAGAGGGTTCACCACAAGATGTAAACCATTGGTGACGAGCCTCAAAAACAGGAAGGCCAGATTAGAGTTTGCCAAACAACACCTAACAAAGCCTTCACAGTTCTGGAACAAGATCCTATGGACAGATGAGACCAAGATCAACTTGTACCAGAGTGATGGGAAGAGAAGAGTATGGAGAAGGAAAGGAACTGCTCATGATCCTAAGCATACCACCTCATCAGTGAAGCATGGTGGTGGTAGTGTCATGACATGGGCGTGTATGGCTGCCAATAGAACCGGTTCTCTTGTATTTATTGATGATGTGACTGCTGACAAAAGCAGCAGGATGAATTCTGAAGTGTTTCGGGCAATATTATCTACTCACATTCAGCCATATACTGCAGAACTCATTGGACGGCGCTTCACAGTGCAGATGGACAATGACCCAAAGCATACTGCAAAAGCAACCAAAGAGTTTTTGAAGGGACAGAAGTGGAATGTTATGCAATGGCCAAGTCAATCACCTCACCTGAATCCCATTGAGCATGCATTTCACTTGCTGAAGACAAAAATGAAGGGAAAATGCCCCAAGAACAAGCAGGAACTGAAGACCGTTACAGTAGAGGCCTGGCAGAGCATCACCAGGGATGAAACCCAGCATCTGGTGATGTCTATGCATTCCAGACTTCACACTGTGATTGACTGCAAAGGATTTGCAACCAAGTATTAAGAAGGGAAAGTTTGATTTATGATTATTATTCTGTCCCATTACCTTTGGTCCCTTAACAAGTGGGAGGCACATCTGCAAACTGCTGTAAGTCCTACACCGTTCACCTGAGTTGGATGTGCATACCCTCAAATTAAAGCTGACAGTCTGCAGTTAAAGCACATTGTGTTTGTTTCATTCCAACTCCATTGTGGTGGTGTATAGAGCCAAAGATGTTAGAATTTGGTCGACGTCCCAATATTTCTGGACCTGACTGTAGATTACAAATGGCAACAGCGCGATCTGCTGCACATTTCTTAAAGAACTCCCAGACAGCAGACTTCCTGTATATGTGCTTTGAGACAACAGCGCTCTGCATCTGAGCAGCTATGACTTCTGATGCCTTGGACTGGCTACGGTTGGTCATAGAGGACGTTGTGCCTTTTGTTTGTTGTGCCTCCTCCTCCTCCTCACTTGACTCCTCTGTTCAATCAGGCACCCAGGTGGAGTCAGTGACCTCATCATCGTCATCACCCCCTATCTCCTCGTCACTGGAGCCAACTTGGCAGTATGCTGCAGCTGCTGGGGCAACATGAGTTCCAGTTATTTGTGTGTCACTGGCACCCCCTCCCTCTAGGTTGATTATACTCCCTTCCTCAACCTCAGAGTTTGGATCAGAGCACTGGAGTTGCTGCACATCCTCAAGCAGCATGTCACTGTCATTGTAGTCAAACAATTCAGCTGACTCCTTCCTCCATGGTGGTGAGGCTACGGCAGGAGTAGCTGTGGACATGGAGGCTGCATTAGATACTTTGGCAGCTGAGGTGGACTGTAAACCACTACAAGCCTGGCTGGCAGAGGACTCGGAGGATGAGGATGGTCTGGTTAGCCAATCCACCAACTCCTCTGTATGTTGCTGCTGCTTAAGACAGCCAGCACCAGTTAGAAAGGACAAGTGTGGCCCTGCAGAGGATGCACCACGTCCACAATGACCAGAGGCACAGCCTCCCGACACAGAGGCTTCTTGGCCTCTTATCTGTGTTTGGGAGCATCTGCCTGTCCCTTTTGGTCTTTCTGACATGGTGAGTGATATATAGATTAAAGATATGCAGAACTCTGATTCAACTGTGTTATCTAGATTAAATATTTCCAGAACTCTGGTATAACTCAGTGAGACACCCTGATAGCTGGCAGCCAGTGACAAGACACAGATTAAGATTCCCAGAAACCACCTATAAATCAGTGAGACCCCCTGATGGGTGGCAGTGACAAGACACAGGTTATAATCCCCAGATATCTGCTACAAATCTGTGAGACCCCCTGATGGGTGGCAGTGACAAGACACAGATTACAATTCCCAGGAACCTCCTATAAATCAGTGAGACCCCCTGATGAGTGGGAGTGACAAGACACAAATTACAATTCCCAGGAACCTCCTATAAATCAGTAAGACCCCTTGATGGGTGGCAGTGACCAGACACAAATCACAATTCCCAGGATCCTCCTATTAATCAGTGAGACCACCTGATGGGTGGCAGTGACTAGACCCATATTACAATTCCCAGGAACCTCCTATAAATCAGTGAGACCCCTTGATGGGTGGCAGTGACAAGTCACAGATTACAATTCCCAGATATATGCTAGAAGTGAGACCCCCCAATATCTGCTGGCAGTGAGAACACACAGATTACAACAATTCATAGATATCTTGTAGAAGTGAGACACCCCAATAGCTGCTGGCAGTGAGAACACAAAGATTACAACAATTCCCAGATATCTTGTAGAAGTGAGACCCCGCCAATAGCTGCTGGCAGTGAGAACACACAGATTACAACAATTCCCAGATATCTTGTAGAAGTGAGACCCCGCCAATAGCTGCTGGCAGTGAGAACACACAGATTACAACAATTCCCAGATATCTTGTAGAAGTGAGACCCCCCCCAATAGCTGCTGGCACTGAGAAGACACACTAACAGAACAATCTCCTCTCAAAAAACACGTGCTGGGGCTGTGTGAAGCCTTGTATAGTGTGCTGCGGGACTTAGCTCTGTGAGCCCATGATTGGGCAAAATTTGCCCAATCAGGACTCTGAGGCGTGATTGGCATAGTCTTGCACCTGTGGTCCATTGTGGTACATTGTGGGCGAACTCAAACCGAACACGCGGAAATGTTTGAAGTTCGGCGAACAGCTGAACGGCCGATGTTCGAGGCGAACAACTCATCCCTAGTTTAAATGCGATTTGAAGTCATGTTTTATTGTAGGACCCAGACATCCTATATATCCTTATTTTCAGCACTCGGCAGATTCATAATATATCATTATTATATGTATACGTCATGTCCTGCCAGAATGCTAGAACAAAATTTCTAAAAAAAATGTGAATTTCCATTCAAATTTCAATAATTTACAGTGTGTAAATGTATATATATTTTTTACATTTTATCATCCGAGCCTTTGTGGTTATATATTCTATGGGGCACTCTTGTTAAAACAAATTAGAAATGGGAACCGGTTACTGTATTTGAATGATAAAATACAAAAATTTTAACTGGAAAAAAATGACATTTTTCATTCTTGGAAATGAGAAGGTGAATCATTGTTCACATTTTTATTGAAAAGGGAACAACAGTGCTGCATTATTAAAATTAAAAGTGTTCTTTTTATTTACTTATTTTAATTTTACTTATAACCTGTTCGTGCTTGGTATCATTGGAAAGGACATGCACCTCTATAATTTACTGAATGGGAGATAGAGATATGGGGGTCATTTGGACCTCTCTAACATAGGGAGTCCCCTGCCTGGATGGGGGGGTCCATTTCTGACATCATCGCTCTCTCATGTGCGCCCAAGCGAGATGACGCAGGGGCGGATCCAGGGGGGGGCAACGGGGCAATTGCCCCCCCGAGATTTGAGCCGGGGACCCAGATGCCGGACAGCGCGGGAGTGCCTGCCCGGTCCTGAAGAGTCTGTCCTGTTAAAGGGAAGCGGCTGCGTGCAGGCGCAGCCGGTCACGTGGTCCGGCTAATCGGGTGGTACTGAGTCTCTGTACCACCTGACTGGCCGGACCGCGTGACCTGCGCACGCACGCCACGCAGCCGCATCACCTTCAACAGGACAGACTCTTCAGGACCGGGCAGGCACTCCCGCGCTGCCCGGCATCTGGGTCCCCTCAACCCCTCAACACCGGAGCTGGAGCAATATCCAGGTGAGAGCTGGGCAAATCCATGTGTAAGCTGGACAAATCCATGACCTGGGGGCAAATCCATGAGCTGGGCAAATCCATGAGCTGGGGCAAATCCATGACCTGGGGCAAATCCATGAGCTGGGGGCAAATCCATGACCTGGGGCAAATCCATGAGCTGGGGGCAAATCCATGACCTGGGGCAAATCCATGAGCTGGGGGAAATCCATGACCTGGGGCAAATCCATGAGCTGGGCAAATCCATGAGCTGGGGCAAATCCATGAGCTGGGCAAATCCATGAGCTGGGGGCAAATCCATGAGCTGGGCAAATCCATGAGCTGGGGGCAAATCCATGAGCTGGGGGCAAATCCATGAGCTGGGCAAATCCATGAGCTGGGGGCAAATACATGAGCTGGGGCAAATATATGAGCTGGGGGCAAATCCATGTGTGAGCTGGGCAAATCCATGTGTGAGCTGGGGCAAATCCATGAGCTGGGGCAAATCCATGAGCTGGGGCAAATCCATGTGTGAGCTGGGGGCTCTCTGCTCCTCTAGATTGTAAAATCCGGGATGCCCTCTGCTCCTCTAGATTGTAAGCTCCTGGGTGTCCTCTGCTCCTCTAGATTGTAAGCTCCTGGGTGCCCTCTGCTCCTCTAGATTGTAAGCTCCTGGGTGCCCTCTGCTCCTCTAGATTGTAAGCTCCTGGGTGCCCTCTGCTCTTCTAGATTGTAAGCTCCTGTGAGCCGGGCCCTCTGCTCCTCTAGATTGTAAGCTCCTGTGAGCCGGGCTCTCTGTAAATTCTCGTGAGTCGGGCTCTCTGCTAAAACACCTTATTTTCTGTCAGTGCCCCTCCCGAGACTAGTCTCTGGATCCGCCCCTGAGATGACATCAGTAAGCCGGGAGGGGGTTAAAACCCCTGTGGAACCGGAAACCCCGGACAGAGATGTGAGTATCGGGTGGGATACTGCACAGAAACGGCAAAAAAAAAATTATTTTGTATTTTGGTGTTTATCTTTTAGTGGCTACTGGGAATAGGGATGGGCCGAACATCCCCGTGTTCGGTTCGCATTTGAACTCGAACATTTGAAAAAGTCCGAATTCGAACGTGAACACATTTCGAACGCAATGCAACTCAATGGGGCTCGAACGTTTGAAAATTAAGGTGCCCTCCAAGAGGGCATATATGCAAGATATTGGTCATAAAAGGTGTATGGGGGTCCGGGTACTGCCCTGGGGACAGGAAACAATAAAAAAACAAATTTAAAAAAAAAGCGTTTTTAACCCAAAAAAAATTTTTGAGCCATTTCACCACTGTGCGCTGAGCTAATTTTTACCACTTTTGCTTTAAACGCGATTTGAATCCATGGGAAATGTTTGAGCAACAACGAGTGGGAAAAATTACGATCTTAATTTGTAACGATTCCCCAGGACAGACCTGGTAGGATTCCTGGTAACAGACCGCTAACCCTCCGATCCTTAGGATGGACAGGACTCGGGACCACTAAACCTAACCTCTAGCAGCCACACAGGTGAGGGAGACAGCATCAGCAATATACACCACAGACTGAGATCAATATACGTTTGTACTGCGCTATAGTACATGGCAGGATGGAAGCGCACCAGCAGTAACAAGCAACGGAATATACCAGACAGGGGCGCAGAGCGAGAGTAGTTGTTATAACAAAACCGGGTCAGCAACGTTTAGGCACTTGTACTGCGCTACTATATGTGGCAGGATCTGTAGCACACACCAGCAGTAACAAGCAGCAGATATACCAGACAGGGGCACAGATCGAGAGTAGTCGTTATAACAAAACCGGGTCAGCAACGTTTAGGCACTTGTACTGCGCTACTGTATATGGTGAGAATTGGCGCAAAACAGTAGCAACAGGAGGCAAACAGAACAGGCAGGGAGTACATGGAGAGAATAGTCAAATGGCAGGCAAAGCCGGCAACAGATCGGGTCCTCAGAACAAGCAGGGTCAGTAACAAGTATACAAACTGATTCGGTAAGCTAGCGATGCGGGAATGAAACTCCACGGCAAGGCAAGGTGTACAGCGCGCGCTCCTGATTTAAAGGTCCCGGCGGCTCCGCGTCATCACGCCGCGCCCTGCCCCGTGATCACTCACAGCTGCGCCGGGTGCCGCCAGAGATCCTGGCATTCGGCCAGCTGGTGGCACCATGCGTCCGGGCCCCCCCCCCCGATAGCCACGCGGGGCCCTTGATGTCACAATATTACAATCCAAACGCAAACGGGTTAAGTAACCAAATTTGTAAGAAGAATAATTAATGCAGCATATGAATCCTCACACTGTCGGGCAGCACCTCAACAGTCTGTCGCTAGCTTTTACCGGTGCGCTGTGTGCAGCTCCTGAGAAGAAACGCTATTAGTGTAGCGGGGAAGCCGGCTGCACATTTTGCATCGCTCCCTCTACACTAATAGCGTATCTTCTTAGAAGCTGCGCACAGCGCGTCGGTGTATGTAGCGTCTAACAGCGTGGGAAACGGGAGGCTGCGCTTGTTGGTGCATACAGGAATCAGGTGAGTAATAGAAAGAAAAAAAAAAGGTTTTATTTTATGTTCCTTAGGACATTTAAAAATGTCCTTGGATTTTAGTTTTTTTAGAAATGTGTCGCCTTACCTTAGCCTGGTGTTCAGTCAGTGGGGGCTCCCTGGATCCTCGTTGTGGGGGGTCTGCCGTGGCCACAGGTGCAGTGGCTCCCTCCCTGCGCCACCTCTCTGCCACGTGCACCCGGCTGGCCTGCCCGCACAGTCGCAGCTCTGTCATCCGGCGGCCGCATGCTCCTCAAGGGATCCTTAGGAGGCCCCGGCGGGCTGCCCTCTACAGTGCCTGATAAGAGGGCCTCGTCTGCCTGATGTTTTAGCAACAAGATTGTTTTATTCCATAGGCTTTAATGTTAAAAATATTTCCATTTTAATTCAATATCTAATAAACCGTTGCTTATAATATTCTGCAGTAAAGAGTCTCTTTATTTTTATTTTTTTTTTAGGATTTTTTTAAGCATTTTTTTAAAAAAAATTCCTTTTTTTTTTCCAACTTTTTGCGAACAGCCTGAAAAGTTTAAAGTTCGCGAACTTTCGAACAGCCGATGTTCGATGCTAACATCGAACCGGCAGCCCATCCCTAACTGAGAAGACAGGTCACATAAGTTTCCTACTTATATCAGCATTACTATTTGTTTTATTTACTGTACCCCTCAGGCGCTTTTCCTATTGTCACATTACTTGTTTTTTCTAGAGATACTGCAGAGACCCAACGACGTGTGGGGAATGTCCTCCACACACACAGGGTAATTCAAAGAGATTCGAAAAGTCACTGCAGGTTCGGTGACTTTTCGTTTTCTTCAATTCGGTTCCTTTTTCCAATCCCATTTCGGTGACCCTGCGGTGTATTCAGCAAGCACCACAGGGTCCCCGAATTGCAGGGAAAGGCTGCCGCAAACCCGATGAAAACTAACCGCAAAAGCCACTGAATGCACGCCGAAAACCAGCAAAAACATCTGGATTAACCTGCCGAATACCACGGTAAAACCGAGCAGGAGCCGATCACACGCAGCCAAAGCCTCTGGAGTAAGTTGAAGCCGCCGACAGAGTGAAGGCGAATAAATTAGCAAAACAGTTTGTATGAATGTGTGAAAGTGAAACGCTGTTTGCAAAGAAACTGCTGAGCGAAAATGTTTGAAATTTGCATATGAGGTCCAGGGAATGATAATAAAAAGGGCTGTTACAGAAAAAATAAGTAAACTTAAAAAAAAAAAATCTGACTTTTAAAAAAAATAAGAAAAATGCTTAAAATATCCTAAAAAATCTATAAATAAAGAGACTCTTTACTGCAGAATTTTATAATGAACGGTTTATTAGATATTGAATTAAAACGGGAATATTTTTAACATTGAAGCCTATGGGATTCTCCTGAATAAACTTGCCGAATTAAACCACCGAATGGCAGGCCATTTCGGGAACCTTTCAATGCTGGTTTTCGTTCTCTGAATAGCAGAAGCAGTGCATTTTCATGGGAATTTCCCGCCCTCGAACAGGCACCGAACAGGCACCGTATGTGCAGGCAATTCGCCAGGATTTGGCAAATTGCCTGCTCTCTGGATAGCCGAATGGCCAGGAAGGGTAACCGAACGCTGATTTTCAGCGTTCGATTACCTTTCTCAAGCAATTCGATCTCTTTGAATAACCCTGACAGAGGTGGCACGCCAGGATGTTCCCCACACATTCAGGGTTATTCAAAGAGAATCGAAAAGCCACCGCATGTTCGGTGACTTTTCGTTCTCTTCAATTCGGTACGAATCTTGCTGTTACTTTATGCAGGTGACATCTCTCCTAACCCTGGCCCCACATGTCCACAACTTCCTTCTCATTCTATCTCCCACTCACATATCACAAGAATGCAGAGTAAAATAATAGAAGAGCCAGGGACAGCATTGTATAGCTGTATGTGAACCTTGCAGTTCCTTAACTCCAGCAGAGAGGAAGCTGGAGTCCAGAAAAATACTGCAGAGCTTGCATGGGAGAGACCAGAAGCCTGGCATTAGTAAGAGTAATTAGAGAGAGAAGTGGAGACAGCTGGAAAGGATCCCTGAAATTAGAAGCCGGTCGGGGGGGATGTGTGTGTGTGTGTGTATGGATCCTGGTCTGTGTGCTTCTCTGTGTGAAGAGGAAATGAGTTCAGGTAAGTGTTAGGCACCAGAGGCCTTTGAAATGGGGGAGGAGGGGGTGAGTGGGTGCATGGGTGAAAATTCTATCAAAAAAAGCAGGATTTTAGAAAATAAATCAGCCAGAAATTAAGAAATGCAGTTACAAAATTGTGAGGATAGAATATTGCTGAGTGCGCTGGTGGCCATCATGTTGAAAACTGGATACCTGGGGAGTTCTTAAGATGCTTGCTGCAGGGAGATCAGTGTGTGAATGGATCCTGATCTGTGTGTTTCCCTGGAGAGTTCTTAAGATGGGTAGTAGAGGAATCCTCAAGAGGCAGTATCTAGGAAGGGTGATCCAAAAAAGCAAAGTTCAGCCAACCAGCCATAGGTCAAGGGTTACAGAAGGCAGCAAGGTCTGGGTCACAAGCAATAAGGTCAAGGGATACAGAGAGCAGACTTCTTGCTTCTAAGCAGGTAAACGGAACAATGCAGAAGCATGGGCGGAAGGGCCTGACTTACTTTTGTAGAGATGTCATTACACTATTACAGGTGATTAGCTGACACCTGTGGACTGGACAGGCAGGGCCATTGCAGGAAAAGCTTGCCAGGCTCACTACTATGAGGCAACATTGGTCTGGGCCTTCCTGCGTCGCTGGCGGCACATGGCATGACAAAGGGCTGAAACTGGTCAACTTTGAAAATAATAATCTTTATTCTGTCCCCAAAAATTTGAGTGAACTTTTACTATAGATGTCAATTCTTCATAAATATATCCAAAATGTGTAACATTCAGTGTGAGAGTAAAGTAATAACCTTCCTATTGTGAAACTCTATAAAGAGATTAAGAGCGGTACAACAGAGCGAGTCCCAGATGCTTTTTGAATTTGCTTTATTCGATAATGTTGCAGTTTACAATATAAGGGAGACATTTAACCAGAAACTAGAATAACCATTGCTTAATGACAGAACTGGACCATGAACTCACCAGGGTAGGTCATAACTACACCAGCAACATATCCTGTAACATCCTTCTTTTATGATGATGCCATTAAACAGAAAGACCAGAAATCGGTGTATCAAATGTTTTAATGTAGGAATCTGTACAATGTTTCTTCCCACCCAGGACTTTTTCTAGCCGATGTTATTAGCTTAAAACATTCTACACCTTTTGAGGAAATTGAATTAAGTTCTATAGATTTCTGAGGTTTGAGTAGTCTATCAAAATTGTTTCAAATGTTGATGGCATTGGAGGGACTTTACCTATCATGGGTGGATGTTGCACCCTTTTCTTTTATTTCACAGAAATATTTACAGGTGATTTCATACAAAGCAGAATATTCAAAGATATTACACATGGAATGGTTCTTCAAACATATGTAGGACTCCAGAGCATATAGACCATGCAACAGATGTCTACAGGGAGTGTGCCTGCTGTGAATGCTGGGCGTGTTTGCCTTCTTGTAGGTTGTTCTATATTTGGATCAAGATAAACAGCATAAAAATGTACGGTCACCGTTTTTAAGGAAAATGTGCCATCTTCACTGTTGTTTATGATTGAAGGCACCACTCATTCGGGCCAAAGAATGTACACTGTTCAAACAGCAGCAAACAGCACAGAACACACATTGAAAAATGCTTGGTACTCTTACATGTGGTCAGGACTTAAGGCAATTAGATCTTGATAGCTTAAAACGTTTTCAGTGAGTTTTTCTAACTTAATTACAGTTGTGGGGGAATTGGAGGGAGCTTTTTCTGTTCTTCTCACAAAGAATCGATCAACACAATTCATATTCAGAAATGTTCTCCAGATAAAACCTCTCCAGAGGTTGCAGTGGTTTTTGAATATCCTAAATTTTTCCATCAAGACCATTATTTTGATTCACCCTTAAAGTCGCTCTCACAGGTCTATTCAAAGAAAAGTGAAAACCAGGAGAAGAGAACAATGTCGACCAAATAGCGAATTTGGAAAGTGAGTTAAATGGGCAAATTTTTCTGGTTTGGCTATTTTGACCTAGAATTTTCACTTCTCCAGTTATTTTCCGGAGTTATACCTTTCTTTGAATAGTCTCTGTGAATACAGTCACCCATCCGACCACATGAGTTTCTGAGAACCTAATCATTCACCTTGACTCTTCCTCAGTCTGAGAGTCTCTGACTCTGATACCAATAAACCAATTTAAAAAGTGATGGTCTCGTTTGTGAGTAAATGTATATGTGTGAGCAACTGAAATATGCTTTTATGTTCAGAAACTCAGGTTATTTTTTTGTAAAATGTCATGACCCCAATGAAAAACACAGATATCGTCTCATGAATGACATCCCATGTGATCCTCATACCTCATTTTCTTCTATTATCTGGTTAAAGCCATTCCTATATATCAGTCATTTCATGTCACTGGTTTCTACCTTCTGTTGCTGCTCTCCATTATATGTCTCTATTTTAGCCACTTTTATGCCTAACCTCAGCAATTAATTCCCTTTCATAAAGCCTAATGAATGAATGGACACCCCATTGCCTCTTAACAATACCTATGCATCCCATGACCCTAAGCCCCTGCTCCCATATATTCTAAATGCAATATCCTTACTAACCCTTCTTCTTTATCATTTTTTCCAATAGATAGTGAGTTAATTATTATTTGGAAAGATTCCTTTAGGCTGGGGTCAGACGAACGCAGTGCAAACGTGTGTTTACCCGCACTTTATCACGGGTGTAGTAGCAGCAAATGACGTCCAACGCAGGCCCACACATGAAGTACGGCCGCACGAAGGTTTGGCCACGCAACGCAAGCGGCAAACGAACACATTTTTGCAAGAATGTCGAACCGCTAGTACTGACGTACAGAGTGCGCTGCATCTGCATAGCGGCGTGTGTGCGTGATTAGGAGAAGTCAGACACTGCTCATGCCCGGCCAAGATCACATTCAGACACCCAAAGTTTCCTGGATTGGATCCATATGAAATCACGGCCGACATTGCGCATTGTATGACCGCTATTGCGTATTCCGTGAAAAAGTATGTCCATGCGTTCGGACGCACTTTTTTACGGACGATGCAAAAAGTGCGTTCGTCTGACCCTAGCCTTAGGACTACCTACCAGTAATTCATCAAAGTTTTATCCCTAAGCCTCCCTGTTGTGTCACCAAAAAGTCCTCCTACTTATTATTCTTATTTACTTAAATCAATCACATTTTACCTACAAAACCCTCACTAACTCAGCTCCCCACTACCTGTCCTCACTAGTCACCAAATACACCCCAGCCCGCTCCCTAAGGTCAAACAGTGACCTGCGCCTAGCTTCTCCCCGCATCACCTCTTCCCATGATAGACTGCAGGATTTCTCACGCGCAGCCCCCACTCTCTGGAACGCTCTCCCTCGTACTGTCAGACTTTCCCCTAACTTCTCTTCCTTCAAACGCTCCCTGAAAACATTCCTATTTAGGAAAGCCTACCACCCAACTCACTGACGCAACCATCAATCACTTTCACCTTGCAGTCCTCTCCTCCTGTTTCCAACCCCAACCCTCCCAGATTGTGAGTTCCTACGGGAATAGGGCCCTCATCTCCTCCTGTACTGTTTGTCAAATGTTATTCAATGTATTGTAACCCTGTCTATACTGTGTTTATTGTACAGCGCTGCGGAATATGCTGGCGCTTTATAAATAAAGAATAATAATAATAATTTTCTAGCCCTCCACCTAACCTTCCTCCTAGTCTTCAGAAGGTTTTCCCAAACCTGTTATCTTTGGGACACTAATGCATCAAGCAGGTTGTGCTCATTATAATTTAACAAATTATGTGGTCTGTTCTGAAACTCTTTTGGTACCATTCCACCAACAATCTCAGGATCGTTGTTCACATCCATGATAGAGCCAATTAAAGTTGATCCATCCATTTCACCAATATCAGTGTTGTAGTTTGTGCTTCTTTTGGCAACTTTCACAGGCATGTTCAGTCCACTGTTGAGCCTATAATTAAGAAATGTTGGTATTTAGTCTGAAGTTTATATTAAATATTTCCAGTAACTGCAGCGTCTTGACCTTGCATTTGCAGCCTTGTTATCTTCTATGTTGTTCATCTTACTCTGGTTTAAACACGTGTGTTCTAAACATTCTCTTTACATATAACAACATAACCTTGAGTGTCTTATAATCTCAAAAACATAGGGGGTCATTCAGAGAGCACCGAAATGTCACCACACTTCGGAGAAACAAATTTCCCCACCCTGCGGTGAATTCAGCATTCACCGCAGGGTCCCCGGAGTGCAGGGAAAACCTGCCGCAAACCCGCTGAACATCTACCGAAAACCCGCCGGAACTGCCGCAAAAAAACACGTCGGAAAAAGCCGTCAAGCCACTGAATACAGCACAAACTAGCCACCAGAAAAAGCCGAGTAGCTGATGAACAGGGAAAAAAAAAAGTTTGAAGGTGTCAATATTGAAATGCTGCCTACAAAAAAACTACTAAACGAAAATCCCTGGAATTTACCTATAAGGTCCTATGAATAATAATAAAAAGGTTTCTTAAAAAAAAAAACAGAATATAATCTTGCCAAAAAAATCTCGAAAAATTCCTAAAAGATCCCCAAAAATTCAATAAATAGAGAGACTAAGTGACTAATCCCCTTGCATTTGTGAGCACCACAGCAATGAAACTGACAATTTTGCTGAGTATGTATGAGCTCCACAGCAATGAAACTTACAGTAATGCACAGTGTGTATGAGCTCCACAGCAATGAAACTCACACAGGGTTATTCAAAGAGAATCGAAAAGTCACCGCACGTTTGGTGACTTTAAGATATCTTCAATTTGGTGCGATTTGGCGATCCCATTTCGGCGACCCTGCGGTGTATTCAGCAATCACCACAGGGACGTCGTAGTGCAGGGAAAAGCCGCCGCAAACCCGACGAACACTCACCGCAAAACCCCGTGAAGGCACACAGAAACCAGCAAAAACATCTAGATTAACCCCGCCGAACACGCCGGAGACACCCGAGCAGCCGCCGATCACAGCGCAGAGCAGCCGCTGGAAAAACCCGACACCGCAGACGAATGGAGTGAAAAAAAACAAACAGTACACTTGAATGTTTGAAAAGTGAAACGTTGCTTGCAAAGAAACTACAGAATGAAAATGTCTGAAATTTACATATAAGATCCAATGAATGATAATAAAAAGGTCTGTTACAGAAAAAAGGAAAAACGATTTTTAAAAAAAGGAAAAAAAATGAGACTTTTTACTGCAGAATATTACAATCAACGGTTTATTAGATATTGAATTAAAACAGTTATGTTTTTAACATTGAAGACTAGGGGATTCGCCTGAATAAACCTGTCGAATGAAGCCACCTAACAGCAGGGCATTTCGGCAACTTTTCACTGCTGGTTTTTGTTCTCTGAATAGAATTCCCCATTGCTTCTCTATGGGGAATTCACTGCCAATGAACAGGCACCGTATGTGCAGGCAATTCGCCAAGAATTATTATTTTTTTTTTTTGAGAAAGGATTTTACCAGGAAGGATACATTGAGATTTCTCTCGTTTTCAAGTATGTCCTGGGTGACGAGTATGTACGGTTAGGTGTCTTGCCCAAGGAACTGCCTGCTCTTTGGATAGCCGAATGGCCAGGAAAGGTAACCGAACGCTGAATTTCTTACTTTTTGCCAGCAATTCGGATCTCTTTGAATAACCCCGACAGTAAGACTAGGGTCAGACGAACGCATTTTCGCGTTGTCTGTGAAAAAGTGCGTTCGAACGAATGGACGCATTTTTTCACGGAGTACGCGATAGCGGTCATACGATGCGCATTTGCATCCGTGATTTTGTACGGATCATCAATAAAACACTTTGTGCATCTGGACGTTATGTTGGCTGGACATTAGCAGTGTCTGACATCTCCAATTCACGCACACACGCCTCTAGCGGACGCAGCGCACTCTGTACAACCGTACTAGAGGTTTTACGTTCTCGACAAAATGCGTTCGTTTTCCACTTGCGTTGCATGGCCGGACTTTCGTGCGACCGTACTTCGTATATTGGCCGTCATTGCCCGTCATCTGCTGCTACTACGGCCGTGATTAAGTGCGCCTGCACGCGCGTTCGCACTGCCTCAGTCTGACCCTAGCCTAATGCACCGTGTGTATGACCTCCACAGCAATGAAACTCACAGTAATGTGCAGTCTGTATTAGCTCCACAGCAATAAAACTCCACTATCCACCAAGTACTGTTTGAATAATATGGGGGACTCCAATGAGAGGGTGTTTGACCTTGAGAACCCCCCCACATGATGGTAACAGCAGGACCAGGTGAACATACCTGTGTTGCCAGAGCTGATATTTTTAAATGCTGTTTTGAAATGTATTTGGAAGCAGCAGCAGTTTTTTTCTTTGTTCCAAGGCCTGCCTGTCACTGAGTCCCTGCAGCGCAATGCAGCCAGGACTTTAATTTCCACCTTCTCACCTTCCAGGGTGCACTACACACTGTCTGGAACTGGTGGGGAGGCTGGGGGTAAGGCGGCAGTGTAGACTTTTTTTGCATGTCCTCCTCTTGACATCATCAGAGGGGCCAGGCACCAGAAAGGAGGAAGGGACCAGGAGGAGAGAGAGCACAGGCTTCCATATCCAGCACCGTGGGGGAGTCTGCTCTCTGACCTGGCAGATACAACGCAGCTCGCTGAGCACCGGCTGCATCTTAGAGGAGGAGCAGCAGGGACAAAGCACCTGGCAGATAGTTTAAAAATTTGGATCGCTGTCAAGGCAAGTGACCAGGGATTAAATTTCTTTTTTTGCACCCCCTCCTGGTCTTGCGCTCTTAGGCGGCCACCTGTACCGCCTTACAGTGCCAGCTCCTCTGATCACACCGCTTGCCTGACAATCCGCAGCTCTGGCAGATGTGTGTAAATATGCTGCAACCCCCCTCCCCATGCTGTTCAAAGTTTCAGCAGCTGCAGAGAGAGGGGGGTGCAGCATGTTTACACACATCTGCCAGAGCTGGGGAATTGAAGAAACAGAGGGGATATTTTATTCAACCAGCCCTCCCTTGGCACTTACTGGGAGAAGAGGGGGTTATCGGTCCCTAAATACACTCCTGACAATTGGAAGCGTTTAGGAGCAATATGAGCTGCCGAGTGATTCCTATTCTCTGCCTGCCGCTGCAGGAGGAGGGAGGAACATCATGCTCTCTCCTGTTAGTACCGGTACCTCACCACCAGCCCGAACTGAGTGTTGAGGTGCCGGTGCAGAGTACCGGTGAGTACCCCCTGAAAAAAGCCCTGCCTATATCTCATAAACAGAAGATTTTACAGGCCTGAAAATTTGGTCTTTAGATTTGTCTTCAACAATAAAAGAACACGTATTTTACAATTTTCTGAAAATCCAGTTGGGGGGGAAAGGGGGGTTGAATACTTTTATCAGTATACATATATTTTAAAAACCGAAGATGTTACAGGTGTGAAATTTGGTATTTACAATCTTCGTCAAAAAATCTAAACATGTGTCTTACCATTTTCCAAAAATCCAATTAAGGGGTGGTCAGGGAAAGGGGTGTGAATACTTTTATCAGTATACCAATATTTCAAAAACCAAAGATGTTACAGGTGTGAAATTGTGTTATTTTTCAAGAAGATTGTAAATACCAAACACGTGTTTTACCATTTGCCATAAATTCCAACTGGGGGGGAGGAGGTGTGTGAATACTTTTAAACAGGATACCAATATCTCATAAACGGAATATGTTACAGATGTGAAAATTCGTATTTAGTTTCATCTTGTTAAAAAACATGTATTTTACCATTTTCCAAAGATCCAGTGGGGGGGGGGGTCAGGGGAAAGGGGTGTGAATACTTTTATCAGTATACCTGTATTTCAAAAACCAAAGATGATACAGGTGTGAAATTTGGTATTTGCTATCTTCTTGAAAACTAAAGAAACATATTGTGACAGAACACGCTGTCACTGTGCGACTTAGAGGGGGCTGTGGGCTTGCCTCCTGTCTACATACTATGGCCCAGCAGTTAAATGGGAGATTCTGGGTCTGTTTGCCATCTCCTGCAACCGTCCGACGCATGACACACAGTGCAAAGTATTTCTGCGGTCGCCGGTTCCACTGAACCAGACGAATGTAGCTTTTGTAGCCGCGCATCTGAAACTATTATGGGCTACTTTTTCATATTAGCCCGGCAGAGCTAAATGTATAATTTCTTTCCAGTGACTGTCTCCCTCTGGAAAAATATGTGTTTAAATGGCTGGAGACAGAATGCAGTTTCTACAATGTTATCTGTTTTTGAATAGACTGTATTCTGCTGTTTGACTTTGAATGGTGAGCCTCATTCTTTCGGCTGCGGTCAAAGCTTTGAAGGAGCTGTTAGGGAAGATTGCTCTGGCAACTGTTACATGGAAGAGAGCCCATGGACGGAGGTGCTCACTGTACAGTCGCTCCGTCACACGTGTTTCACCAATTTTCCAAAAATCCCAAGTGGGGTGAAAAAAAGGGTGTGTGAAAACTTTTAAACTGGTTACCTATATCTCAATTACAGAAGATGTTACAGACGTGCAAATAAGTATTTAGATTCATCTTGAGAAACAAAAAAATACCTATTTTACCATTTTCCAAATATCCAGTGTGAGGGGCAAAAAAGGGGGGTTGAATTATTTTTTCAGTATACCTATATTTCAAAAACCAAAGATGTTAAAGGTGTGAAATTTTGTATTTACAATCTTCTCACAAAAAAAACAAATATGTGTTTTACCATTTTCAGAAAATTCAGTTAAGGAAAGGTTGGGGGAAAGGAGTATGAATACTTTTATCAGTATGTGAAGTAAAATAATGTGAAGTAAAAAAATGGGGAAAGCACTTCAACTTAAAAGGATGCAGTGTATAAGTGATGTTTTTCCCTTGCCACTGATGAAGCGCCCCTGAGGTGAGAAACGCGTTTGGCTGTTTACTGTTCGTCTGTAGATTTTATTTTTTGTTTTAATAAATATTTTTCCAGCATATTTGGCCTTTATGTTACCTTTGTTCCTGCACTGAGGTTTACATACGCTGCCAGTCAGGAAAGATTCTACTGGAGATTCAATTATATTTGGTGAGTGTATATTTGCTTATCCTTTACAATCCTGTGTGAGGGGGCAAGCAGCTCTCATAAAGTGTGAGTAGTGAACATTACAAATTTACTATAGCAGTATAGTCTGTACAATAATGTACCATTATTACAGAAAAAATGGCGTCGCGCCCATACTCACCGGAGCGGCAGCAACTGCCAGGAGTAACAGTCCAGTTAATGTATAAAACATAACAAGGAAAAAAAGTGTCATATGCGCTCGTTTCTATGTGTTCCATGTACAACAAAACTGAGGTTTTTGTTTGTTTCAATGGCCATTGTAACGTAAGCTCACTCGCCACTTCAAGGCACCTCTTTACCGAGTGAGTACCTAACAAATGTACCAAAAGGCCGCTCTACTGAGCAGCTCCAAGCCCCTCCTGCTGCTTTTCAGCTAAGGAGAGGCAGAGATATGGTGTGTTTTATTTATACATGCACCAAACACTTCCCATTTGGGATTAAAAACAAAAACATGGAAAGAGGAACAGATGCAGAACGACGAACTGGTGTTACAAGCATGATATACATAAATACAGAAAAAATGGCGTTACGCCCATACTCACCGGAGCGGCAGCAACTGCCAGGAGTAACAGCCCAGTTAATGTATAAAACATAACAAGGAAAAAAAGTGTCATCTGCCTTCGTTTCTATGTGTTCCATGTACAACAAAACTGAGGTTTTTGTTTGTTTCAATGGCCACTGCAACGTAAGCTCACTCGCCACTTCAAGGCACCTCTTTACAGAGTGAGTACCTAACAAATGTACCAAAAGGCCGCTCTACTGAGCAGCTCCAAGCCCATCCTGCTGCTTTTCAGCTAAGGAGAGGCAGAGATATGGTGGGTTTTATTTATACACTTCACCAAACACTTCCCATTTGGGATTAAAAACAAAAACATGGAAAGAGGAACAGATGCAGAACGACGGACTGGTGTTACAAGCATGATATACATAAATACAGAAAAAATGGCGTTGCGCCCATACTCACCGGAGCGGCAGCAACTGCCAGGAGTAACAGCCCAGTTAATGTATAATGTATAATGTATTGTTTGTTTCAATGGCCTCTGTAAAGAGGTTGCCTTGAAGTAGCGAGTGAGCTTACGTTGCAATGGCCATTGAAACAAACAAAAACCTCAGTTTTGTTGTACATGGAACACATAGAAACGAGCGCAGATGACACTTTTTTTTCCTTAATAATGTACCGTTGTCTGTATTTTTTGTATTTTGAGGTCATCCTATTATGAAGATTTTTAGTCCACGTCTAATCCTCCTTAAGGGTCCTACCATTTCTTGTGAACATTTTTCCATATTTATCACATCACTTATATACTGCATCCTTTTTAGGGATGGGCTGCCGGTTCAATGCGAACATGAGTTTGCATCGAACATTGACCGTTTGCCACGTGTTCACCCACAATGCACCTCAATGGACCACAATGCACTGTGCCCTGGCCTGAAGCTTGTAATTGGCTACAGCCTTGCACCGGACCACAGGTCAGGTGCAAAACTATGTCAATCAGGGCTCAGAGTCCTGATTGGGCAAATTTTGCCCGATCATGGGCTCACAGAGCTTAGTCCCGCAGCACACTTTTAAGGCTTCCCTGCAGCCCTAGCCTGTGTGTTGTCGAGTGAATCAGAGACGAGAGGAGATTGTTGGATTTGCAGGGACAAGCTGGTAGTGGCAAATAGCAGGGAACTGGCAGCCTGGCTGTGAAATATCATACCACAGTTGAATCAGAGTTCATTTGTATCTTTAATCTGTATCTTTATCTATTCAGAGTTGAATCTGGGTCTTGTTGCCAGCTGTCAGGGTGTATCACTGAGTTAGCAGAGTTCTAAAAAATCTGTATATCTTTAATCTAATTCTAGATACCATAGAATACCACAGCTGAATCAGAGTTCATCTGTATCTTTAATCTGTATCTTTATCTATTCAGAGTTGAATCTGGGTGTTGCCAGCTATCAGGGTGTTGCAGCCTGCAGGAGAGGAAGTGAATCAGAGAGAGAGTAGAGGACATTGGCAGCCTTGCAGGAAAAAGATCAGTGATATCGCTGATTTATAGCAGAGTTCTGAATATTTTTAATCTAGATAACACAGTTGAATCAGAGTTCTGCATATCTCCAATCTATATACCAGAGTTGAATCAGACTTCTGCATATCTTTAATCTATGTATCACTCACCATGTCAGAAAGACCAAAAAGGACAGGCAGACGCTCCCAGACAAAAGATAAGAAGTCAAGCAGCCTCTGTGTTGGAAGGCTGTGCCCCTGGTCATCGTGGACGTGGTACATCCTTTGCAGGGGCATGTGACGGAACCGTTCTCTTCCGCCTGTGCTGACTTTCCAGACACCCCTTCGTTGCGGTCAGCCTGACTACTGGGAGCGCTGTCCTCAGTGCCTCGAGCAGCTTGACCCGCCTGCTTCTGACTCTCTTCTGTTTCTCTTCAGATTTCTTGAATTAAACATGCAGCCAAGTAAGGGTAAAAGCCCTGTTGCATAAATTACACAGCAGTAAAGCTTGTTTACTGGCTATACAGAAACACATTTACCTACAGGAATATAAGTATATTTAAAACTAAAGTTACGCCATTTTACACTAAACTAATTTAAACTAAAACCAAACGATGTAAAATAGAATTAAAATCACACGATACAATTGAACATAAAGTCTCTTGGGGTTTGAAGCATGAGCGTTACATCAACTCCATGACATATGTCCTCCCTTCCAGAACGGCAGGGCAAGCTTAGATCCCAAACGGATCGCTTGCCACTGACGAGACTTCTCACCTTGTCCCTTTTTCTGCGCCATCCTCAAAGTTCCAGGGTGCTGGCGCACAAGCACCACCAGTGGAGTCCGACGGTCGCCACAGGGTATGCCTGGGTGTGGGTCCATAGTCTGTTGGGAGGAGGCGAGCACACGGGTTTCTCCACTTGAACTTGTGGGCTGGCCTGCTGTCCGAGGGGTGCCCTATACTCTGGGGCCCAGCGTGTCGCTGGTGTAATCCTTTTCTGGTGTCCCCTCCTGGGGAAGTGTCTCGCTGTTGGGGAGAGGTACCGCCTGTACCTTCTCCCAGGGTATCAATAACCCGGGGGGAACGTGTGCCAACTGCACGTGCCCCTGGTGCTCTGGCCAGCCATTGAGGGGTATAGGTGAGGCAAGAGGCCTCCGGGCTAACAGTTTGGGAGGATGGGCAGAGGTTGGAAATGCTCTGCCCCGTAGCCAGCGCTTCTGCTGGGGGGTGGATGCTGGGGAAGTGCCTCCTTGCGGGAGAATGGCGTCCTCCATTCTCAGGGGAGCCATTGGTCGGGAGGGTAGCACCCTCTGGAAAAACTTGCCTGGATACTCTGGGCACAAGTTGGGTGGTGGGCAGAGGCTCTTCTGCTGGGGGGATGGGTGTAGTATATGGGAAACAGTTGTCCTCCAGTCAGGGTAGGGTCACCGGCTGCGGGGCCGGCAGCCCCTGAGAGTCCTCACCTAAATCTTTTGTGCGGACCGAAAAAGGTGGGCAGAGGCCAGCGGCGCACTGCCCTGTTTGCCAGTGCTTCTGCTGGAGGGGTTGATGCTGGGGACGTGTCTTCAGGTGTGAGAATGGTGTCCTCCATTCTTGGCGGGGTCATTAGTTGCTGGGCCGGCAGCCCGTGGAGATCCTTGCTCGGGTCGTCTTGGTGCAACTTGGGGAGTGGGCAGAGGCCAGCGGCGCCAGCTGGGAGGATAGACACTGACGAAGTGTCTTCTGGCGGGAGGATGGCATCCTCCATCTCCGGTGGGGTCATGGGCTGCGGGAAAACCAGCCCGGGGGGATCCTCTCCTGGATCTGTTGTGACAATTAGGAAAGGTGGGCAGAGGGCATCGGTTCTCTGCCCCGTCACCAGCACTTCAGCTGGGGGGGTAGACACTGACACAGTGTCGTCTTGCAGGAGAATAGTGTCCTCCATCTCTGGGTCTGGGCAGAGGCCAGCGGCACTCTGCCCTGTTGCCAATGCTTCCTCCTCCGCTGTGGTCATGAGGGGGAACCAAGGGAGCACCTCCAGCTCCAATTCTTCAGTGCCACTTTGACTGCCCACTTCTTCCATCGAACAGTCCCAGGTAATGGGGCTCAGGCCTAGCTGTGGAACGTCATCGAAGAGCCTTTTGTAGGCATTTTCGAGCTCCCATTCCTGCTCAACCAGGAACTCCAGTTCCTCTGTATCACGGTCATCGTCAAGGTCTTCCAGTTCCTCATACCGGAGGTCCAGGAGTTGTTCCCGTCGCCACTCAGCGTCGTCCCCAAAACCGGTGTGCTGTTACAGTTATTCATTTAGATGGGATTTATATTGTATAGATATCCTTATGCTGCCTTATGCTGCCACCTAGTGGTCTTTCTGTATTGTACATGCTTTCCTTCTTTTTTCCCTCGCTTTATGATGATGCACTTCCTGTGTGTGTTTAGTTCCACCCTTCCTTCTTGTAAGAGCTGCAGCATGGTGTAGTTATCCAGCAGCACATGTATATTCATCCTTAAGCTAGGACAGTATCATCTTTTGACCGCAAAGAACATTTCATTCCATCATCTGCTGTATCCTGTGATCTGCTGTAACCTGATATATGGAATAAAGCAAGTCGTGGAAATAAACGGTGTTCTGGTGAGTTCAGCTATCTGATAAGGATTGTCCTCGGTGATTGCATCTACTTATACAGGCCAGGCATAGAGGTCTCTGCAAGGGATAAATCGCTATACAACGATCTGAGTCAGAATAGTCAAAAGATGTGTAGAATCCTACAGCCTGCTATTATATATGTGTGTGCTTAATCTGCAATCAAGCTCAGTGCCATCGGCCATTTTATGGAAGCACGTGTGTGTGTTTAATCTGCAATCAAGCTCAGTGCCATCAGCCATCTTGGGGAAGCACATGATCGCACAAGCTTACTGCATCTCACTTCTACTGCATCTCACCGAATATTAAAAACGGTTCCTCTGCATTTAACTGTGTTACCTGCCTGTCTAAGCTGCCGTTCATCTTTTTAAAGAGACAGTACTATTTTTGCAAAAACGTATAAAATGTCCAGACGAGGTTCTGTGCACTCTATTATGGCTGAACCGACGCAGATTCATCACGTCCCTGAACCTGCAGACGTACAAGGAGCAGATTCTGCAGAGTTTTCCGAACAGAGTGTAAAACCCAAACGCACAATAAAACCGACACAGAAACTCAGAGAAAACTATGAATACACTAGAGATGAGCTCTCCAGCAATCTGTCTGACCTGTGGGACAGAACTTCACAATGCATGTCAGTTTTACCACACTTTAACAATCACCCAGCTGAATTAAGAGACTCTATAGATCGTCTGTCTGCTGCATATAAACGTTACCAGAGGCTGTCAGAAAAATACACAGACTTCTTGCAGGACTCTAATATGGAAGACTTTTCAGCAGAACTGACCAAGACTGATGCACTAAACCAGCAAAGAGACCTCCTAGTGCAAGTTGCCAAAGAAAGGGCAGAACTCCGCATTGCTCAACTGCAAGAGACCAGATCGAACAGATCCACATCAACAAGCACACTGCACATTCTTCCAGATCCTCTCGCTCCAGACATTCAACGTTAAGCGACAAGCTAATAGAGGCCCGCGCTGAAGCGGAGTCAAAGAAAGTGCAAGGCTCCTTTGCTAAAAAACAAGCAGAGATGGAATCCCAAATCAAGATTCTGCAAATGGAAAAGGAGGAAGCAGCTGCCATAGCGAGGCTGAAGGTCCTCGAAGAAGCAATGGGACAAAGTACTAATGCAGACTGCCCTATCCCAGCAGAACTGGAAGACCCAGTCGAACGCACTAGTGAATACGTATTAAAGCATAACATTTGCAACAATACACAGTCATCTCCTGTACCTCCTCCCAACACTGTTCTGACTCTCAATGCAGAGACCTCTCAGCTCCAAATGCCTGAGCCTCCTCCAGTCCACAACACAAGAACATCTACGCAGCAAATCACATCAACTCAGTCTGCCAGCAAGGTGAATCCCAGTGACAAGCCGCAGCTCAAGCCGCAGCCAGCAGAAGCCTTAGAGGCTACACCAAAGTTAAACGTTCTTGCAACGTCATTTTATCCTGGTAAACCTCACCCTTCATCACCAGAGAACTTTAACACCCAAGTGGTTCCTCAAGTTACTTTGGCACCAAAGAGTGAGAGATCAGACTTGACTGACTTCGCCAGATATATGATACGCCGAGAGCTCATTAACACCAGCATCTCAAGGTTAGACGACTGTCCAGAGAGCTACAGGGCTTGGAGATCAACCTTCAAGGCTGCTATTGCTGATCTGAACCTTACTACCAAGGAGGAACTTGATTTGCTCATAAAGTGGCTGGGGCCAGAATCCACAGATCGTGTTAAAAGACTGAGAACAGTACATGTTGACCACCCGGATGCAGGTCTCGTTGCTGCGTGGGCAAGACTTGAGCAAGCTTATGGCAGCGCTGAAGCCATAGAAGGCGCTCTGTTCAAGAGACTGCAAAACTTCCAAAAAATAGGTAGCAAAGACTATCGCAAGCTCCAAGAACTGAGTGATCTCCTCATGGAGCTAGAGTTGGCAAAGACAGACCCACGTCTATCTGGACTAAGCTTCCTGGACACTGCTCATGGTGTCAATCCAGTGGCGTCTAAACTGCCATACGGCCTGCAAGAGAAAGGGCGCAACACGGCTCAAGATACAAAAGAGACTATAACGTATCCTTCCCTCCATTCTCATATTTTTGCAGGTTCATCAGCGAACAAGCCTGGACAAGAAACGATCCCAGCTTCAGCTTCAGCGAAACCAACTTGCCAGCTTCATCATCACTAGCATCCGCATCAAGGTATGATAACGCAGCGGCTAATCGTAGAGACTTTAATAGAACAATATCTGTTAAAAGGACAGACATCTCACACCCATGTCCTCTCGTGCAAACCAGAGGGATTCAGGTGATAGCGATAAAGACCCTAATCGTCAGTGCCCTATTCACAAGAAGCCTCACCCTTTAAGAAAATGCCGTGGCTTAGGACAAAGACTTTACAAGAGCGTAGGGAGATTCTTCAAAAACTTGGGGTATGCTACAGGTGCTGTGCCTCTTACGGACATTTTGCTAAAGACTGTAAAGTTGTCATCAAGTGCACAGAATGCAGCAGCGACAGACATGTTACAGCTATGCACCCTACTCCACTTCCAGACAACCCACAGCAGCTACCTACCTCTGCACCTGTCTCAAATCATGGCGGGGAGCAACAAGGTAATGCTCCGACTATAGGGAATATTTCTTCTTCATGCACGGAGGTCTGTGGAGAAGGCTTAGATTACAAATGCTGTGCCAAGGTATGCCTAGTCAAGATATACCCAGAGGGTCAACCTGAGAAAGCCACGAAGATGTATGCCATATTAGATGAACAGAGCAACAGATCGCTTGTTAAGCCTAAATTCTTTGAGATCTTTGGCATAAAGGGACACGCAACACCGTATACTCTCAGAACCTGTTCTGGTCGTGTAGAGACTTTCGGCAGAAGGGCCAATGGTTTATGGTCTCTCACGTCAAGGGGAGAGAGGGAATACTCCTACCAACATTAGTTGAATGTGACCAGATACCAGACGAAAGGGAAGAGATTCCTACTCCAGAGGCTGCATATCATCATCCGCACTTAAGGCATCTTGTAGATGAGATTCCAGTAATGGACATGAATGCTGAAATCTTGGTCCTGCTAGGAAGAGACATTCTCAGAGTACATAAAGTACACGAACAGTGCGACGGACCAGACGATGCCCCTTATGCACAAAGACTTGACCTGGCTGGGTAATAGTGGGCAATGTATGATTGGATAAAATGCACACGTCATCTGAGATCCACTCATTCAAAACTCACGTGTTAGGGAACGGACGTGTATCCACTTCAAACCGTGTCCTCACCATTATGACGTAAAGGAGAAGCCTCTTGACATTATCTGCGTGTCCGACGTCACTCCTATCCTCTGTGATGACAACCTAGGTACCACAGTGTTTTGTATTACAAGCGATGACAACAAAACAGCTTTATCAGTCGAAGACAGAGAATTTATCAAAGTAATGGACAAAGAATTCTTCAAGGATGAGTCTAACAGCTGGGTAGCACCATTACCTCTTCGTGCTGCAAGGGTCAAACTCCCAAACAATCGTGAACAGGCTTTATCCAGAGTCAAGTCACTACAACGAACACTAAAGAACAGACCTGAAATGAAGGACCATTTCATCGCCTTTATGAAAAGGATCTTTGACAATAATCACGCTGAACCAGCTCCACCTCTTCGAGAACATGAGGAGTGCTGGTACCTGCTTTCTTCGGAGTATATCATCCACGTAAGCCAAAACAAATCAGGGTAGTATTTGACTCCAGTGCCAAGCATCAAGGCATATCCCTGAACGATGTTCTTCTCACTGGTCCTAACCTGACCAACAACCTCGTAGGTGTACTCATGAGGTTCAGAAGAGAGCCAGTCGCCATAACTGCTGATATTGAACAAATGTTTCATTGTTTTATTGTACAAAAAGACCATAGGAACTTCCTGAGGTTTCTGTGGCACCGTGACAACAACATGGACAATGAGATGATTGAATACCGCATGAGGGTACACGTCTTCGGAAATAGTCCCTCACCTGCTGTTGCAACATATGGTCTACGAAGGACTGCTCTTGACGGAGAAAAGGAGTATGGAGAAGATGCTCGACACTTCGTTGAGAGAGACTTCTACGTGGACGACGGACTTAAATCCTTACCCACAAATGAAGAAGCCATAGACCTGCTCCAAAGGACACAAGGTATGCTTTCTGAAGCTAACCTCAGACTACACAGATTGCCTCAAATAGTGTTGCTGTCATGAAGGCCTTTCAACCTGGTGACTATGCCACAGGGTTTAAGGACTTAAATCTGGGAATGGACATGCCACCCGTACAGAGAAGCCTAGGCCTGCGGTGGGACTTATTAAAGGACACCTTCGGCTTCCAAGTCGGCTCTGCAGACAAGCCATTTACCAAACGTGGTGTTCTGTCGGTGGTGAACAGTTTATACGATCCAGTGGGATTCGTGGCTCCCATTACCATACAGGGTAAATCCTTACTTAGACAGCTCTCAGAGACTATTACAGATTGGGATGCTCCACTACCAATAGACAAGCTTTCAAAGTGGAATTCCTGGAAGCAATCTCTACATGCCTTAGATGGAATCCACATACCACGCTGCTACACTCCAGCTTCTCTCTGCCACAAGCCACAAGAGAGAAAGAACTTCACATCTTCTCAGATGCATCTACAGAGGCCATAGCAGCTGTCGCCTACCTTAAGGTAAGAGACTCCTCCAATCAAACCCACATAGGATTTCTGTTTGGGAAGGCTAAGTTAGCACCTAAGCCTGAACACACAATTCCCAGGCTTGAACTTTGTGGGACTGTGCTAGCCGTAGAAGTTGCAGATTTCGTACTACAAGAGCTAGACGTTCAGATGGACGACATCAAATTCTACACAGATAGCAAGGTCGTTTTAGGCTACATATACAACCAGACTAAACGTTTCTATGTCTATGTCAGCAACCGTGTAGAAAGAATCAGGAAAACATCTAAGCCTGAACAATGGCATTATGTTCCATCCGAACTTAATCCTGCAGATCATGCCACCAGGCCAGTGTCCACAAGTGTCTTCGCAAATTCTTCTTGGTTGACAGGTCCTGATTTCCTGCTGGCTCATCCAGAAGAAACAACAGCTGACGTCTTTGGTCTACAAAATCCTGACGAAGATCCAGATATTCGACCTGAAGTTAAGACTCTTCTCACCAGAACTGCACAAAGACTCGTCTTGGGCTGTCAACGCTTTGAACGTTTCTCCAAGTGGACAAGGCTTGTACGCACCATCGCGAGGTTAGTCCATATTGCACACTGCTTCCACACGAAGCTCGCAGAGGCTCACTGTCAAGGTTGGCACACGTGCCAAAGGTTTCTTTCTGCAAGGGCTATTGCTGAAGGCGAACTGATCATAATACGCAGTGTACAACAGGATGTCTTCGGCTCAGAAATTAAATGCATTTGTGACAAGACGGACGTTCTAAGAAACAGTCCAATTGCTAATTTGAACCCATTCATCGACAGTAATGACATGCTAAGGGTCGGTGGACGTTTAAACAAGGCTAAGTTGGGAGAGCAAGAACAGAATCCTCTCATCATACCTGCTCGCCACCACGTCTCCACTTTGCTCATACGGCACTACCATGAAGGAGTTAAGCACCAAGGTAGACACTTCACAGAAGGTGCCATAAGAGCTGCAGGCCTTTGGATTGTAGGAGCAAAAAGACAGATTACAGCTACACTGCACAGCTGTGTTCAGTGCCGCAAACTGAGAGGGAAACAGCAGCAACAGCAAATGGCAGATTTGCCAGCTGACAGAGTAAGCACTGACCCACCCTTCACTCATGTCGGTCTGGACGTCTTTGGACCATGGATGGTAACAGCCCGCAGAACTCGAGGTGGCCAAGCAAATAGTAAACGATGGGCAGTGATGTTCACCTGTATGAGTGTGCGTGCAGTACACATCGAAGTAATAGAATCTATGGATACCTCAAGTTTCATTAATGCCCTAAGACGATTCCTCGCCATTAGAGGTCCAGTCAAGACATTGAGATCTGATTGTGGAACTAATTTCGTTGGAGCCTGTCGAGAGTTGCAGCTTAACTCAAGGCCTATCCAAGACCTTTTAGCTGAAAAGGGCTGTACATGGATTTTCAATCCTCCTCATTCTTCCCACATGGGTGGTTCATGGGAGAGAATGATAGGCATTACACGTAAAATTCTGGACTCAATGCTTATGGACTTGAACTCCACAAGACTCACCCATGAGATTCTAACCACCTTCCTGGCAGAAGCATCTGCCATAATCAATTCTAGACCACTTGTTCCAGTGTCTACAGATCCAGAGAACCCAACCATCCTTACTCCAGCTACTCTTCTTACCCAGAAACTCGGGACTGTTCCTGTTCCACCTGGAAACTTTAAAGCAGGAAAAATGTGCTACAACCAGTGGAAGCGAGTACAACACCTTGCCAACTGCTTCTGGAATCGATGGAAGATGGAGTATCTTTCCACTCTGCAAGGACGCAGGAAATGGCAACGCCTGAACCCGAACGTTCAAGTTGGAGATCTCGTTCTCCTCAAGGACCAGCAAGCCGAAAGGATAGAGTGGCCTATGGGACTTATCATAAAGAGCATCTCTAGCGGTGATGGCAAGGTACGTAAGGTGGAGGTGAAGGTCGCAAGACAAGGAACTGTAAAGACTTTTATCAGACCTATCACGGAACTTGTTTTGCTCTTACCGCTTGGAGACTGAACTTACTTAGGTTTCAAGACATCTAGCAAATTACACTGTCGTTATTTGCGCTTGCATAACTACCGTTATGATGTTTATATATAGTGACATTTTCAATGCCAGACGGGGAGTGTGCTGTTACAGTTATTCATTTAGATGGGATTTATATTGTATAGATATCCTTATGCTGCCTTATGCTGCCACCTAGTGGTCTTTCTGTATTGTACATGCTTTCCTTCTTTTTTCCCTCGCTTTATGATGATGCACTTCCTGTGTGTGTTTAGTTCCACCCTTCCTTCTTGTAAGAGCTGCAGCATGGTGTAGTTATCCAGCAGCACATGTATATTCATCCTTAAGCTAGGACAGTATCATCTTTTGACCGCAAAGAACATTTCATTCCATCATCTGCTGTATCCTGTGATCTGCTGTAACCTGATATATGGAATAAAGCAAGTCGTGGAAATAAACGGTGTTCTGGTGAGTTCAGCTATCTGATAAGGATTGTCCTCGGTGATTGCATCTACTTATACAGGCCAGGCATAGAGGTCTCTGCAAGGGATAAATCGCTATACAACGATCTGAGTCAGAATAAACGGGGTCTTTGCCCATCCTTGTATACAGCAGCCCTGTGCTGCCGTAGTCAAAGCCTTCTGTTGGGCCGCTGTCTGCTGTGCTGGGCATTAGTTGGGCTGTAAACCACTGGAAGGCTCTGTAGCTGGTGTCCAGTATCATTTCGCTCTGGACCAGTTCGCCTAACTCTGTCAGCCATTCCTCTCGGGGCTGTTCTCCAAAAAAGGGCACCCGTAAGTACCACTGGTGCTCGTACCTCTCCGTATAAGTGGGAAGGGCTTCTTCAGGGCAGTCCTCCTCCTGTTGGATGGCCTCGTTCCACATCTCCTGGCAGACAAAATCTTTCCACCAGTGCTCATCCTGCCAGGCACCAGGTTCATCCACCTGGGCCTGGGCCATCGCCCTCCTTACTCTTTGCTGGAACCGGTTTCTTATGGACGGGCTTTCTATCCGACTGGCCTGTAACTCTGCCATCCGCAGTTCATGCCATCGCTCCTTTTCTCGCTCCTCTTGTTGTTGGATGTCCCTAATGGCCTGTTGTATGGTGGCTTCTGACAGGTGGCACCGTACATAGCTATCCTCTCTCGGACTTTCTTTTGGAAGGGGTCTTCTGTGGCCGGGGTCCCTGTGCCCCCGTTCCGTTGATCCATTGTGACCAGTTCTCCTACCAGGGTGTCTTTAGTTTTTTTTTTTTGTAAATATATGTTTTATTGTTTTTACAAGGTTAAGCATGATATGATCACCGAACATGTATCAAAGTCATCAGCTCGCAGGCTGGGCGATATAATCATCCTCATTAAATAAGTAACAGAATGAGCAACAGTATAACAAGTAGACAACTTACATTTACTTAAATTCAAGATATAGATCGAACCGTGCTTAGTTTTAGTCTACATAAATCAGTTCAATGTAAAGGTTCTTAGTGGAAGGAATTTACTAACTACTAACCAAGATGGTGGGGGGGAATGGGAGTGGGGGTAGGACCCTCCTTAATACCGAATCAGGCCTACCGCACTTTCCCTGATCTATCACAAGGTGGAGGGCCTACAGTAACGAGTGAAACCAGTCAGAAGGCAACACTAGCTGCTTTATAGTAACAGGGCACGAAATTCCGAACCTCCCGATTGGAGAATCCAAGTGCTCCAAATCTGGGTATATTGGGCGGTCATACCGTTCATGGAGTAGTACAATTGTTCGACCCTATGAAGATCCTCCATTTTAGAGAGCCAAAGTTGCATGGGAGGGCTCGTCCTTTGCTTCCAGAAGAGGGGTATTAGGCTTTTGGCAACATTCAGTATGCGGAGACAGATTGATTTTTTGTAACCTGATGTAGCGTATGGTACATGATGCAATAACATGGTGGCCGGACTAAAGTCAGGAGGGGGTTCTATGAACATTTGAGTGATTTTATGTATCGTTTCCCAATAAGGGCGAATAACAGGACATGACCACCATATGTGTATTGCTGAACCCGGGCTCTCATCACAACACCAACAAGCATCCAACACATCAGGAAACGCATGACTAAGCTGTTCAGGGGTCTTATACCACAGGGACAGCAATTTATATGCCGTCTCCTGCACTTTTGTTGATATCGAACAGTGATGGGTGAGGTCACAGATTTTCCGCCATTGCGAATCCGACAGAGTAGTTTCCAGTGCCATCCCCCAACGGCCCATAAACCTGGGTGGAGAAGCCCTATCTGAGCGTTGAAGCAGTTCATATAGGTAAGACACCCCATGGGGTAATAGGTCAGCTGTCATGCATTGCCTCTCAAATTCTGTTAGAGGGCGGGTCAGTTTTGGTCGTTGGGGAATGGCTCTGACAAAGCTAACGATTTGCTGGTATCGGAAATATCGCAAAAAAGTCACTGCCCTGTCCTCCAGAATGTCATGAAGCGAGGCCAGTTGCTGGTCACGAAATACGTCCCGAATGCGTGGTGTTCGTGTTTGCAGCAAGTCTGTAAATACAGACGGGGTGTATGACGTGGGTGTGGAGGCTTGGCACAGCAACAGCGAGAGCGGCGATGGGTCCGAAGATAAGTTGAGGAGACGCATTACGCAATGCCAGATCCACATTGTGGCGGACGTATATGTTAGGTCACGTACACGGCGTAGTCCTTGCAACTTAGGTAGCCACGGAAGGACCGCTAGAGGAGTCCCTGCTTCGTCCTGTTCCACCTCCCCCCAAGCCTTAAGTGTGCGAGGTTTTGCCCATTCCAAGATCCGCTGGAGGTGACAAGCCGTATGATACAGCTTGAAGTCTGGGATGGCCAGACCTCCACTCGCTTTTGGTAGGGTAAGGATAGAGAATTTTAGCCTAGGTCTAGACCCCCTCCAAATGTAAGTCGTGATCTGTGTCTGTAGGTCCCGAAAGAAAGAACGTGGGAGGTCTATGGGTATTGTTTGAAGGAGGTAAAGAATGCGCGGGAGTACATTCATTTTGATCACCTGGACACGGCCCAACCAGGATATATGTGGGTAGTTCCAGGCCTTTAAGTCCTTAGTGAGAGTAGTAAGCATGGGCACGAAGTTATCCCCGAACATCTGAGTATGGTCAGAGGTCAACCAGATTCCCAAGTACTTAATCCTATCCTCAGCCCATTGGATTGAAAAGTTTGGTTTTATAGTTAGAGCCGCCGAACGGGGCATGGACACATTTAACAGGAAGGATTTTGCAAAATTAATTTTTAGGTTGCATAGGGTACCATAAACTTCAAAAGCTTCCAATAAGTTGGGTAGGGTCGTTTCTGGTTGTGTTACAAAGAAGAGGAGATCATCAGCGAAAGCAGCTACCTTGTGTTCCGTCCGACCAGTCCGGACTCCCCTAATGTCCGGGCCGCTCCTGACAGAAGACAAGAAGGGTTCCAAGGACAAGATAAATAACAGGGGAGAGAGTGGGCATCCCTGTCTATTTCCATTCCTGATCTTAAAGGGTTCCGTATAGATCCCATTCACACAAATCCGTGCCGTCGGGTCCGAGTATAGAGCCCGGATCCAGGTGCAAAGATTAGGTCCCAGTCCTACCTGTGAGAGAGTGGCAAACAGAAATTCCCAGTTTACTCTGTCAAAGGCCTTCTCCGCATCCGTAGAGAGGAGGAGAAGGCCTTCTCGTCGCCTCGTCGCCCTCTGCATAATTGTCAGTGCCCGTATTGTATTATCACTTGCCTCCCGCCCTGCTACAAATCCCACCTGGTCTTGATGTATCAAACCCGGGACGTAAGGCTTAAGTCGCGTGGCCAGGATCTTTGCGTAGAGTTTAAGATCGCAATTTAATAAAGAGATGGGGCGATAGCTTTCGCATCTCTCCACATCTTTACCCTCCTTAGGGATCAAAGTTATGTTCGCCGCTTGGGTTTGAGGGGGGATGGCGTAGCCTTCCAAAATGGCATTAAAAGCCACCAGGAATCGAGGGTAAAGGATTTTAGCGAATCTTTTGTAGTATTGTAGAGGAAGACCATCTGGGCCCGGTTTTAGAAGATTTTACCGCGTCACTCAATTCTTCTACAGTTAAAGGCGAATCTAACAATTGGGCTGCCTCAGGGGTCAAGTGACGTGTGACGTGTTGTGCTAGAAACGCATGAATCTTTTGCGAACGAAGTTTGCGTCCCGCGTCCGTCATCGGAGTTGGCAGATCATATAGGGTTGCGAAATAAGAGCGAATTGCAGGGAGAATGCGGTTCGGAAGGTGCTGTGTTTTACCGTGAACGTCTCTGATTTTAGCAATATAGGTAGCTGACTGGCGTGTGCGTAACATACGAGCCAGCAGTCTCCCACTTTTGTCTCCGTGCGCAAAGAAAAACGTTTTGGAACGTAAACAGTGGCGGTGGTAAGTGGAGTCAAGTCAGTTAACTGGGCAGGGTCAAGGGATTCCTTGTGTAAGGTCTCCAACTGGTGAATGCGAGTTAATAGATCTACAGTAGCCGCTTCTCTGTGTTTCTTGTGTTCTGACGCCTTACGAATGTAAAACCCGCGTATAACGCATTTATGCGCTTCCCAGATAGACAATGGGGACACATCCGGTGTTTCATTGTCTTGAAAGTACAGAGCGAGGGTCTGTTCACAGTCGTTCGAGGTCAGGGGATCAGTCAGGAGGAAATCATTAAGTCGCCAGGCCGGGACCGTAGGACGATGGAGAGGGGACAGGAGGTGTAATGTGACCGGTGCGTGATCGGACCATGTCATAGATCCAATCTGGACCAATTGTAGATCAGGTAAGTAATAGTGTGGCAGAAAAAAATAGTCCAGGCGGGAGTAGATCTGCGCGGGGTGGGAGAAATAAGTGTAATCTTTGTCCTTGGTATGCATCGCCCTCCAACAGTCTACTAGTCTATGTGTGTGTAGTAATTTAGAGATTGATCGGGTGACATGTGGAGGGATGGCGGAGTGCCCCGAGGATGTGTCAAGGCGGGGATCCAGCGGAACGTTTAAGTCACCCCCTAGAACCAAGCAGCCGTCAGAAAAATCAGTGATGATAGGAAGCAATTTAGCCATAAATCTGTGTTGTCCTTTGGTGCATAAAAGTTTACGAAAGTGTATCTGCGTCCCGATATCTCACCCCTCACCATAACATAACGGCCCTCCTTATCAGCTAAAGTTGCTTGGTGGACAAAGGGGACAGTTTTATGGAATAAAATCACTACACCCTTAGATTTGGTCACTGCATTATTACCAAAAAAGCCTAACGGGAACCATGAGTTTGTGAGTCGCGGTGCTGCCCCTTCTCTAAAGTGAGATTCCTGGATAAACACCACTGAGGCCCGTGCTTTCTGGAAATCACGCAGTGCTCTTGAACGTTTCTCAGGAATGTTTAAACCTCGTGCGTTTATGGATATCAGCGTGAGTGCTTCTGGGCGTACGGCCATTATCCAGACAGTAAGTTGTAGCTATTTAAAAATTACCCCCACTCCCACGGGGAGAGGTTAAAAGGGTGGGGGAACCGGAGGACTGAGGGAAGAGGGTTTAGGTACCTCCTATGTACACTCGGAGAGGCGGGGTTGACGGGGCAGGAAGGATCCAACAGACCAACCAGTGGTCCAGGTATCCTGTCCACCTAACCTGGGCAACCAACCTCGGTGGGGGACACGCGACCTAGCACAGGCACGTACAGGGACCTAACTACGCACCAGGGCCTCCGCAGACCCACAGAGAAACATAGAATATTAATACAATAACACATTGAACGTTGTGCAAGAAAAATATAAGAAAAAATATTTCAAACCAGCAGGGCTCGTTCGGACCGAAGATCCGTAGATGGGAGAATTGAGCAGTCTTTGGACTCATGTCCCAACCTCGAGGGGGGGAGGGATCGAAGATCCACATTCAAGTCCGCCTGGGTTTAATCCCCTCTCAATGTCCGCTCCCCCCCTGTAACGAGAAAAAAAAAATATTAAGCACAGCAGAGTCTAACCTTTATACAATCGGGCATTAGCATCCGGTGCCGTGAAGCTGTAGTAGTCGGAGGACATGTACGCCGGGGCAGCAAACCCTGAGTCCAGTGGCCCTCAAGCCTGAGGTCTGTCACGGATAAAGGATTCATATCTGGGGACCGGGGCCCCGGGCAGATTGTTGACGAGCAGGGCGAGCACGTTGAGGAGGTAGCTGCATCTGCGATCTTCCAAGACCACCACTGTAAAGTGCTAACGGATCCGGCCAAGCTACGGAGATCGGTGGCAGTTGCAGGATTCGGACCAGTTCTGAGAGATCCTCAGCCTCTCGTATCAAATATTGACCTGTTGGAGTCGTAACTGAGAGTCCCGTCGGCATTTGCCAGCGATATTTAATCTGTTGCGCTTGCAGAACGCTAGTCAGCGGTTTAAAGGCTCTCCTGTATGCCAGGGTAGCAGGAGCAAGGTCAGGGAATAGCTGTAGGTTTACCCCTTCAAACGAAAACTCTGGTGCCACTCTCGCTTGTCGTAGTAGTTCTTCCTTTAAATCAAAGCGGGATAAGCAACAAATAACGTCGCGTGGGGGGCTCCCAGGAGGCCCCTTCGGTCTCAAGGCTCTGTGTGCCCGAACGAAATCGATGTCGGATTGCTTTTGTCGATCTAGGAGAGCGTTAAAAATATGGAGCAGCATTTGTTTCAGGGCAAGAGGGGATTCCTCAGTTTCTGGCAGGCCCCGAAGTCTGAGATTATGACGTCTGCCTCTATTATCTAGGTCCGTGAGATGGAGGGCCATGCTTTGCAGCTGGGAAGTGTGAATCTGTATGAAGCGCGCAGAGGTATCAGTCTGTACACGGAGCGTGTCACATTCCCCTTCTAAAAAGGCCACTTTAGTGGACAAACCTTGAACGTTCGTGCGAATATGGTGCAGCTCAGACATAATAACGGTGCTCAGGCGTTCATTAGCTTCCCGGAGGTCAGCCTTGGTAGGAAGATTGCGTAAGATAGTTTGCCAATCTATCGCAGAAAGGTCCCCCCCATTTCCAGAATTCTGTGTGCCAGCCGGCAGCAAAGAAGGAGTAGGCCTCAAAAAAGCCGGGGCCTCGAGTAGTAAGCTCTGCCCAGCTCGCGTGAGTGGATCTGAATGGGCCTCTGTGCCTGAGTTTGGGGATGGCGTCTGTGACATGGGGTGGCTCTGCAGGTCCGCAGGGGTAGCGTCCACCCAGTCCCCGTGAGATCGGGGTCCCGGAGTGCCCAGATACTGAGCGGGATCGAGCGGCTGAGAGGGCACGGTTTTTCTCCCTCAGTCTCTGGGTGCCCGCTGCCTGTCTCATTTTCCCCATTTTGGTGGTGCTGGGTGACAAAAAACGTTCTTTAAGAGGGATCTGCGGAGGAGCTCGTGCTTCACACTACCTTCTCCATCTGCAGCCAGGCCACACCCCCGTGTCTTTAGTTTTTGAGCCAGCAGCCCCTCCTTGATTCTCCAATATGTCGTTGTAGTTGGCATAGCTGGCCATTCTGCGTTTCTTCTGGGGTTGGAGAGCTTATCCCACCGCTTGCCACCAGTGTGATGGAACCGTTCTCTTCTGCCTGTCCTGACTCTCCAGACACCCCTTCGTTGCGGTCAGCCCGACTACTGGGAGCGCTGTCCTCAGTGCCTCGAGCAGCTTGACCCACCTGCTTCTGTTTCTCTGCCCTGGAGCCGTTAGGAATTTCCAGAGGGCCGCTCTGTGCCTTCTGGGGGTGATAGTGGGTACCCTGAATGAGACACCAGACGAGCTGTATGTTCCCACAGGATTCTCTGACTTTTAATGAACAAAAACGCCACCATTTATGCTGAAATCCAACAGTCATAATTTGCATAAATGTCGCACCTCGTCCTACCAATATGCTAATTACATTATGTCAGATAGGTATTTACAATAAACATTCTTTACATTCTATAGCCTTTAGCTCACACAACATTTACATAACCTATTGTTCTAACACATAAGATTAACCCTTTCGCTGCTGAGGCTTTTCCCGCCCCTGTGCTGAGGTCATTTTTTACCTGTTTTGCGCATCATGTTTAAACGTGTTTTGAAGGCTTATTTTAGTATATGACACCGACATATTATATATCGTTCTTTCCGTCAGACTCGGTAGATTCATAATATGTCATTATTATATGTATACGTTATGTCATGTTTGTATATTATAACAAAAAATGCAATAAAATATGTATTTTCAATAATTTACAATGTGTAAAGTGTTTTTTTCCACATTTTAACATGCGAGCAATTGCGGTTATATTTTGTATGGGGTGCGCTTGTTAAAAAAATTAGAGATGGGGTCTCGTTACATTTTTTTTTGGGGAAAATGACACCATTTTTAACAAACGCACCGCATACAAAAATCGTTAATGCAGCATCATTGTTCACATTATAATTGAAATGGGAACAATATTGCTGCATTAACAAACCAAAAAAATAAAAAAAAAGTGTTTATTTTTTTTTTTTATTTTTCTTTTTTTTTTTTTTTTTTACAACTTTTTTTACTTTCATGTTTGGTATCGTTGGAACGGCCATGCTCTGGCCGATCCACCATATCAAAATTTAACCCCTAACTGCCACGGATCGGGAGATAGGGAGTTCATTGGAACTCCCTATCTCCACAGTTCGTGGCAGTTAGGGGTTAACTGTAGGACTGGCGTCATCGTGCTACGCACGATGACGCCAGTCCTCTGGGGGAGTTCCCGGAAGCTTGGCGACATCCAAGATGTCAGCCAGCTCCGGAAGGATCGCGAATCGGCGCTTTTCAGCGCCGATTTGCGATCCAGCTCCCCAGGGGTTAATGCCAGGCATCATTTGGAAGGGCAGGCTGTGCCCTTCCAAATGATGCCTGGGTTAAGCCCCTGTGTGCCGCCGATCGGGAGGGAGAGAGGTCCGAAGGACCTCCCCCCCTCCCTTTCAGGCGCCTCCTCCGCACATGCGGGGGGGGGGCGCCTGAATTAGGTGTCATCGCGGGGGCGCGATGACACCTAATAATGGCGGCCACTGCTCCGGATGCCGGGCTGACATCCAGGATGTCAGCCCGCACCGGAGGGGCCAGCGATCGCCGGAACCCGGCCGAACGCTGACCCCAATGCGAGGACGCGCTCAGCGCGTCCTCCGCATACCAGCGGGAATGCTGAGGACGCGCTGAGCGCGTCCTTAGCATTCAAGTGGTTAAAGACGAACACTATCACAGATTTCTTGAATTAAACATGCAGCCAGATAAGGGTAAAAGCCCTGTTGCATAAATTACACAGCAGTAAAGCTTGTTTACTGGCTATACAGAAACACGTTTACCTACAGGAATATAAGTATATTAAAAACTAAAGTTACACCATTTTACACTAAACTAATTTAAACTAAAACCAAACGATGTAAAATAGATTTAAAATCACATGATACAATTGAACATAAAGTGTCTTGGGGTTTGAAGCATGGAGCGTTACATCAGCTCCATGACAGGGCACACTTGTCCTTTCGAACTGGTGCTGGCCGTCTTATGCAGCAGCAACATACAGATTGGCTAACCAGGCCATCCTCATCCTCTGAGTCCACTGCCAGCCAGGCTTGTAGTGGTTTACAGTCCACCTCAGCATCTAATTCAGCCTCCGTGTCCACAGTTACTCCTGCCGTAGCCTCACCATCATACATGGAGGAGTCAGCTGAATTATTTGACTACAATGACAGTGACATGTTGTTTGAGGATGCGCAGCAACTCCAGTGCTCTGATGTTGACTCTCAAGTTGAGGAAGGGAGTAAAACCAGCCTAGAGGGAGGGGGTGTCAGTGACACTCAAAGAACTGGCACTCATGTTCCCCCAGCAGCTTCAGCACACTGCCAAGATAGCTCCAGTGAAGAGATAGGGGGTGATGATGATGATGAGGTCACTGACTCCACCTGGGTGCCTGATTGAACAGAGGAGTCAAGGGAGGAGGCACTACAAAAACAAGGCAGAATGTCCTCTATGAGCAACCGTAGCCAGTCCAAGGCAACAGATGTCAGAGCTGCTCAGGTGCAGAGTGCTGTTGTCTCGCAGCACACGTACAGGATCTCTGCTGTCTGGGAGTCCTTCACGACTTGTGCAGCAGACTGCAGCATTGCTATTTGTAAGCTATGTCGGAAGAGGATCAAGCGTGGGAAAGACATCAGACACTTGGGTACCACGTGCTTGAGGTGACATATGACCACCTGCCACACGTATCCTGTTGGCACAACACTTTGCATAGGTCATCCTCCTCATCTGTTTCTACCCCCACTATATGTCCTGCCATGTCATTGTCTACAACCTCCACTGACAGGGATGATGCTACAGTAATGGGTGTACCAGGTCCTTCCTCTGAATCTGCCAGCATCCCATCAGCTGCAGATTTATGCAGTCATATTTTGTTGCCCCAGCTGCTGCAGTGGCAGAAAAAATATTGTCCCAACCATCCACATGCACAACATCTAAATGCCAGCTTCACAAAATTACTCGCATTACAGCTGCTGCCTTTACAGCTGGTGGACTCTGCTTCCTTCCGTGAATTTGCCGAATGTGCTGTACCACAGTGGCAAGTTCCAAAACGCCATTTCTTTTCATGGAAGGCCGTTCCAGCACTATACCAGCACGTGGAAGACCATGTTATGAAGTCATTGGGAAAGGCAGTCAGCAGCAAGGTGCACATTACTTTAGACACGTGGTCCAGCAAGCATGAACAGGGCAGTTACATTTCCTTCATGGCACACTGGGTAACTCTGCTTGCAGCTGGGAGGGATCCAGGATGGGGCTCTGTGCTGGAGCTTGCTCATCTACCACACCGCCAGAAAGCTGCTTATATGAGGTCTGTCTGCTCCACCACCTCTTCCTCCTCCTTCAATGTCTCTGGCGAAGTAGCAGTTAAACCGATGCGTGGCAGGGGCTACGCAATGGCTCAAGCAAAAAGATACCATACTGTGCTTGAGCTGGCTTGTTTAGGGGACAGGAGCCACACTGGGCCAGAAATTCTGTCAGCTCTGCAGGGGCAGGCGCAGTGGGAGGAAGAGGAGGCCTTCCCTAGCTCTCAAGGCCCAGTCTTTCCGCAGACTGCATTCCTGAGGATGCTCTAAAGCGACACCTGTGTAACACCTTTCCAGACACTGGTAGGTTACCAACTGATGACACAGGTGCTTCTGAGGCTGCTGTTTATCAGAGGAAGAGCGGTGAAGGGGGCCGGTTGACTGATACCTTTTCCAATTTTTTAGTCGACGACGCCCAGGGACGTCAAATGTAGGCACCCATTGCCAGCGTCTTCACCATATGGTGCAAGACTATCTAGGGGCAAGGGCAGACCTGGATACCTTTACAGCAGATGATCCACTGGCTTACTGGGTGTTGAGATTGGATCACTGGCCAGAACTTAGCCAATATGCTATGGAGCTACTAGGTTGCCCTTCATCCAGCGTGCTTTCTGAAAGGACGTTCAGTGCTGCTAGAGGTTTTCTCACAGACAAAAAAATGCGTCGGTCCACCGACTCTGTCGACCGGCTGACATTTATAAAAATTAATCAGTCCTGGATCAGCAGCTATCACTCCCCTGATGCTGATGTAACTGAACAGATCAGGATCTCTTCTGCATTCCCAAAACCTCCACCACTGCACTCTTCCACAATACCTCAGAGGGGTTACGGTGTGAAGGCACTAGCTGGCACCAAAGGTCCAATTGTAATGCACCTGTTGTTACTTTCATCCAAAGCCTGCATAAGTTTCACCATATTTTAGCCAAAAAATCACTAAACTTGTTCTGTGTGTCCTAAAACGTCTCTTCTTTTCATACAGGCTGCCGCCCCAAGCAGTTGTTTATGGATAGATTAAAGGAAAAACATTTACCATCATTTGAAATATCATTTTTTTCTTTTTAAATGTTTCTATACATCCGATAAATCTGCCATTTCACGGGCAGGTTATGGGGAGGACCTCCTAGGCACGATATTTGGAGGAATTTTTCGTTTTTATTCTCAACCTGTTTTTCATGGAAAAATCACTGTTCCTTTAAAAAATTCTTTTTTTAAACTTTTTGTCCATGTTTCCTGTCCCCCAGGGCACTACCCGGACCCCCATACACCTTTTATGGCAAATATCTTGCATATATGCCCTCTTGCAGCGCACTCTAAAAATGGAACGTTTGTATAAGTGCGGAAGGTGCAGTGCTTGCCCTTTTGTATCCCGCAATTCCAAACGATTTTTCAACTTTGACAATTCTAGGTCGTTTCTGATTTGTCAATTTTTGAAATGCAATACTACTGGTGTGGTGGTGTATCAACTTGTGTGTCAGTGTGGGTTAAACATATATGCCCTCTTGCAGGGCACTCTAAAAATGGAACGTTCGAGTCCCATTGACTTGCATTGAGTTCAGATCGTGTTCGCATCTGAATTCGAACTTTTGAAATTGTTCGAATGCGAACCAAACACGGGGGTGTTCGGCTCATCCCTACTTACAAATAGCAACTCTGCAGTCTGCTGCACATGTGAAGAACTCCCAGACAGCAGAGTTCCTGGACATTTGCTTTTTAGACAACAGCACTCTGCACCTGAGCAGCTCTGACTTCTGATGCCTTGGACTGGCTACGGTTGCCCATAGAGGACATTGTGCCTCGTTTTTGTTGTGCCTCCTCCTCCTCACTTGACTCCTCTGTTCGATCAGGCACCCACGTGGAGTCAGTGACCTCATCATCGTCATCACCCCCTATCTCCTCGTCACTGGATATGTTTTAACCCACACTGACACACAAGTTGATACATCACCACACCAGTAGTATTGCAATTCAAAAATTGACAAATCAGAAACGACCTAGAATTGTCAAAGTTGAAAAATCGTTTGGAATAGCGGGATACAAAAGGGCAAGCACTGCACCTTCCGCACTTATACATCCCTTTCAAATGATTGGTAAGACATGTACTGGTCATTAGGTATGAGCCGAACACCCCCGTGTTCGGTTCGCATCGAACTCGAACAATTTCAAAAGTTTGAGTTCAGATGCGAACACGATCCGAACTCAATGCAAGTCAATGGGACTCGAACGTTCCATTTTTAGAGTGCCCTGCAAGAGGGCATATATGCAAGATATTTGACATAAAAGGTGTATGGGGGTCCGGGTAGTGCCCTGGGGACAGGAAACAAGGAAAAAAGTAAAAAAAAAAAAGTTTTTAAAGAAACAGTGAATTTTCCATGAAATAAAGGTTAAGAATAAAAATGAAAAAGTCCTTCAAATATCGTGCCTAGGCGGTCCCCATAACCCGCCTGTGAAGTGGCGGATTTGTAGGATGTATAGAAACATTTATAAAGAAAAAAATGACATTTTAAATGGTTTTCCTTTAATCTATTCATAAACAACTGCTTGGGGCGGCAGTCTGTATGAAAAGAGGAGACGGTTTAGGACACGCAGAACAAGTTTAGTGATTTTTTGGCTAAGTTATGGTGAAACTTATGCAGGCTTTGGATGAAAGTAACAACAGGTGCATTAAAATTGCATGAGCATTAACATTTGCTGTGGCGTTCACCGCATATTTGTAATGATTCCCCAGGACAGACCTGGTAGGATCCCTGGTAACAGACCTCTAGCCCTCCGATCCTTAGGATGGTCGGGACTCGGGACCACTAAACCTAACCTCTAGCAGCCAAACAGGCCAGGGAGGCAACACCAACAATATACACCACAGACTGAGATCAATATATGTTTGTACTGCTCTATAGTATATGGCAGGATGGATGCGCACCAGCAGTAACAAGCAGCGGAATATACAAGACAGGGGCGCACAGCTAGAGTAGTTGTTATAACAAAACCGGGTCAGCAACGTTTTGGCTAGGGTTGCCACCTTTTCTTCAAGCCAAACCCGAACACTCTAGTGATTGGCTTGGGCGGCCATTTTTTTGTGGCGTATACATTATGCATATATTTACATTATGTGTATGGAATACGGCACGTGGTATGCATATCAGGCTGGTAGTATGGCAGGCTGGCATTATGCAAGGCACACTGGCATTATGCATGGCACACTGGTATGGCACACACTGATTTTATGCATGGCAGACTGGTATGCCACACACTGGTATTATGCATGGCAGACTGGTATGGCTGGCACACTGGTATGGCACACACTGGTATTATACATGGCAGACTGGTATGGCTGGCACACTGTTATGGCACACTGGTATTATGCATGGCAGAATGGAAAGGCTGGCACACTGTTATGCACACACTGGTATTATGCATGGCAGACTGGTATGGCTGGCACACTGTTATGGCACGCATTGGTATTATGCATGGCAGACTGGTATGGCTGGCACACTGTTATGGCACACACTGGTATTATGCATGGCAGACTGGAAAGGCTGGCACACTGTTATGGCACACTCTTATGGGCTTATAGCACAATGATGGTAGTATAGCACTGGCAGGCAGACTGGTATATGGGCTTAGACTGAGTAGACTACTCTGCTACTCACCGTCCTGTCGGCATCTCAGTCAGAGGCTCAGAACCTGCTTGAGTTGACTGGCGGCGTCAGAGTGTGAGAGTCAGTGGATGGAGAGCAGCTGCTGGCCTGATGAGATCGACGAGAGTGAGAGAGAGACCACGCATGCAGCAGCACCGTCACTGTCCAGCCTGGAGGAGTAGGAGCCGCACAAGCAACCACGTGAACATCGTTGTCACGTGAGAACGTGAGACCGTTGCGCCTGCGCGACTTGACAGCGGCTCAGAGGAGGCGGAAAGGACGACGCGTGGTAACACGGACCATCCAATCCCTCTTCAAGCTGAAAAAACAGACAGGAGGAGAAGACCGTGGCGCCAGGGGAACGCAGGAAAGTAAGTGTAGCGCTCACTCCCGGAGGAGCCGCTGAAAATGAACCACGGGTCAGTCTCCCCGCACTAGGGAATAAATATACTCCAACACGCTGGACAGTTTTACAATTTAAAAGATTTACTAAAAGGTTTGCAGCTCTTAAGACACGGTATATGCAGGAAAATTTACAGTACTTTCGTAACACGATAAACGCGTAGCGGTAAAAGAAACGAAAACACGAGGACTTCGTATTTTCGGAAAAAACCCCGACCGAGCAGAAAATTAAAAGATACGAAATTCGAGGAAAAACCGCGTAGCGAGACACAATAAAATACACAGTTCTCGTATCACGGTGAACGCGCAGCGGGAACAAAAAAAGGAAAAAATGTTCGGAATGTAGCTTTAACTTTGCCCCCTTGTCCCGGTTCGGAAAAGGAAAATGAGTCCTGCACCGGTTAAATCCCAGAACATGAGGTGATATGTATTTGTGTGTAGGGTACCCGTTTACTTCTCAACTGGCCAGTGAGTTTACTTTAGCGATGTCTTCGACTAGTCAGTTGGGGCCCTGTGGGTTTTAGAAGGAAACAGCAGCGTACGCTCTTATTTAAACACGGCCTTGGGGCCTCTCACCCATCCAGCGCAAGCTTGAGATTCGGCTGGCCCAGGACGCCTCTCCGCTCGATGTTGCCGGGGGATGCCGACCACCGGATCTGTTGTCTGGCCCTCTGTCTGTCAGCCGCGACTCATCCAGCTTACCGCCTGCTCCCCGCTTCGATCGACCGCGCGTACTCCTCACTCCTGGGGTCTTCTCTCCTTCAGCTGCACTTGAATAGCATAGAGGGCGAGAGGTCTGTGTCCCGCAAGCTGAGTGAGTCAATCCTGAAGGCCCGATCCACTCTGTCTGCGCTCCGGCCTATCTTTGGTCTCTCTCTTTACGTTGTGCATCCGCTCTCCTTGACTCCCTGGCGCGCTCTGCCTGTTCTCCACGAGGTGCAGGATGTACAGCTCTCCACAAACCCACCCACTTCCTGTTTCTTCGCAAAGCATGCATGGACATGTAGTTCAAGTGTCCAGGGTCTTTAATCGTGATAGTCTCCATCTTGTGGCCAAAAATGGGTACTGCCACAGTAAACTTTAACACATCGCTACACTAAGTATAACCTCTCCGAGGCACAGAGTCATGTGTCCGGGTGGCAGAGTGTGTCAAACCCGGACACATGACTCCAAACCCAGACGGTCCGGGTCAAAACCGGACAGGTGGGAACAGTAGTTTAGGCACTTGTACTGCGCCACTGTATATGGTGAGAATCGGCGCACACCAGTAGCAACAGGAGGCAAACAGAACAGGCAGGGAGTACACAGAGAGAATAGTCAAATGGCAGGCAAAGCCGGCAACAGATCGGGTCCTCAGAACAAGCAGGGTAAGTAACAAGTATACTTCTGAAAAGATACACTATTAGTGTTGCGAGGAAGCCGGCTGCGCATTTTGCATCGCTCCCTCTACACTAATAGCGTATCTTCTCAGAAGCTTCACACAGCGCGCCGGTGTATGCTGCGTCTAACAACGTGGGAGACGGGAGGCTGCGCTTGTTGGTGGATCCAGGAATCAGGTGAGTATTAGAAAGGAAAAAAAAGTTTTATTTTATGTTCCTTGGGACATTTAAAAAGTCCTCTGATTTAATTTTTTTTAGAAATGTGTTGCCTTACCTTAGCCTGGTGGTCAGTCTGTGGAGGCTCCCTGAATCCTGGTTGTGGGGGGGGGGTCTACCGTGGCTGCAGCTGCAGTGGCTGCCTCCCAGTCACTGCGCCGCCTCTCTGCCACATGCACCCGGCCGGCTAGCCCGCACAGTCGCAGCTCTGTCATCCGGCGGCCGCATGCTCCTCAAGGGATCCTTGGGAGGCCCCGGCGGCCTGTCCTCTACAGGGCCTGATTAGAGCGCCTCGTCTCCATGATGTTTTAGCAACAAGATTGTTTTATCCCATAGGCTTCAATGTTAAAAATATTCCCGTTTAAATTCAATATCTAATAAACCGTTGCTTATAATATTCTGCAGTAAAGAGTCAAACGGGCAATGTTCGAATCGAACTCATGTTCGGATCAAACCACCAGCCCATCCCTACTGGTCATATGGCATGCAGACGTGAAATGGATAATGCACCAATCTATCATTCAGATTAGAGCATCTCCTAGTCGTAATGCTAGGTCTGCTGGAAAGGACTCCTTTGAAATGTACATCCTGGGTTAACAATGGCCAATATTGTTTGCAGATTTTATTCACGGCTTTCCAGGAAAGATCATAATTGGCTATCATTCTGATAGAATCTGAGATTTTATTAGTTTTATTAGCGGATACGTCCTGTAACAACAAATGACGATCAGAAAGAAGTGTGCTTTTATACGCTATCTTAAGGACTCTATTGGGATAACCCTTGTCCTTAATAGGGATGAGCTGTTCGGTTCGTTCTGTTCGGAGTTCGATTCGAACATCGTCCGTTTGGCTGTTCGTCGAGCTCCGAAGATTTTTAGCGTGTTCACCGCATGTTCGCCCACAATGCACCACAATGGACCACAATGCACTTTTCCACTGGCCTGAAGCTTGTAATTGGCTACAGCCTTGCACCTGACCACAGTTTAGGTGCAAGACTATGCCAATCACGGCTCAGAGTCCTGATTGGGCAAACTTTGCCCAATCATGTGCTCACAGAACTAAGTCCCGCAGCACACTGTATAAGGTTTCACTCAGCCACAGCATGTGTTTTTTGAGAGGAGATTGTTGTGTTAGTGTGTGTTCTCACTGCCAGCAGCTTTTTTGGGGGGGGGGTTTCACTTCTACAAAATATCTGGGAATTGTTGTAATCTGTGTGTTCTCACTGCCAGCAGCAATTGTGGGGGTCTCACTTCTAGAATATATCTGGGAATTGTGCTAATCTGTGTGTTCGCACTGCTAGCAACTATTGTGGGGGTCTCATTTCTACAAAATATCTGTGAATTGTTGTAATCTTTGTGTTCTCACTGCCAGCAGCAATTGTGGGGGTCTCACTTCTAGGGATGAGCTGTTCGGGTTCGGACGGTTCGGGGTTCGACCCGAACTTAGCCTGTTCGAGTGAATTGCGAACACCGAACATTTCCAGGTGTTCGCCGCATGTTCGACCACAATGGACCACAATGCATTTTCCCACTTGCCTGAAGCACGTAATTGGCTACAGCCTTGCACCTGACCACAGGTCTGGTGCAAGACTAGTTCAACACTATGCCAATCACCGCTCAGAATCCTGATTGGGCAATTTTGGCCAATCATGGGCTCACAGAGCTAAGTCCCGCAGCACACTATATAACGTTTCCACACAGCACTTCTGCACGCATTTCAGAGGAGATTTCAAAGGAGATAGTTGTGTCTTGTTACTGCCGGTCTGCCACGCTACTGGGGGGGGTCTGGGGGGTTTAATTTCTACCAAATATCAGGGAATTTAGGTGATGTGTGTCTTGTCACTGTGCCAGCAAGTTTTTTTGGGGTTTACAACTTTATTTAAAACATTTGTGAATTGAGGTGATTTTCTGGGTCTTGTCACTGTGCCAGCAAGTCTTTTTGGGTCTCATTTCTACCAAATATCAAGGAATTTAGGTGATGTGTGTCTTGTCACTGTGCCAGCAAGTTTTTTGGGGGTTTACAACTTTCTTTAAAACATTTGTGAATTGAGGTGATCTTCTGGGTCTTGTGACTGTGCCAGCAAATCTTTTTGGGGCTCACTAATTTCTTTAAAACATTTATGAATTAAGGTGATCTGTGTCTTGTCACACAACCAGTACCACGCAGTATTTTGGGGCTCACTCATTTCTTTAAAACACTTGTGAATTAAGGTGATCTGTGTCTCGTCACACAACCAGTACCACGCTGTATTTTGGGGCTCACTAATTTCTTTAAAACACTTGTGAATTAAGGTGATCTGTGTCTCGTCACACAACCAGTACCACGCTGTATTTTGGGGCTCACTAATTTCTTTAAAACATTTGTGAATTAAGGTGATCTGTGTCTCGTCACACATCCAGTACCACGCTGTATTTTGGGGCTCACTAATTTCTTTAAAACATTTGTGAATTAAGGTGATCTGTGTCTCGTCACACATCCAGTACCACGCAGTATTTTGGGGCTCACTCATTTCTTTAAAACACTTGTGAATTAAGGTGATCTGTGTCTCGTCACACAACCAGTACCACGCTGTATTTTGGGGCTCACTAATTTATTTAAAACATTTGTGAATTGAGGTGATCTTCTGTGTCTCGTCACACAGCCAGCAAGTTTTTTTGGGGCTCACTAATTTCTTTAAAACATTTGTGAATTAAGGTGATCTGTGTCTCGTCACACATCCAGTACCATGCTGTATTTTGGGGCTCACTAATTTCTTTAAAACACTTGTGAATTAAGGTGATCAATGTCTCGTCACACATCCAGTACCACGCTGTATTTTGGGGCTCACTATCAGATTCATATCTTTTTAATATAGGACCGCATGGTCCACCCCTGCATTCTTCCACAATACCACAGAGGGGTTACTGTATGATAGTACTTGCATGCCTGGCACTAAAAGCACAATATCTGGGTGCACTGCCACTGACGCCTGTATCAGATTCATATCCTCAGAGGGTTTACGGTGTGACGGCACTGTTGCCGACGCTAAAAGACCAATTTTAAAGCACCTATTGTTACTTTCATCCAAAGCCTTCATAAGTTTCACAATAATTTAGCCAAAAAAATCACTAAACTTTTTCTGCGCATCCTAAAATGTCTTTTCATACAGGCTGCCGCCCCAAGCAGTTGTTTATGAATAGATTAAAGGAAAAGCATTTACCGTCATATGAAACGTCATTTTTTTGTTTTTAAGTGTTTCTATACATCCTAGAAATCCACCACTTCACGGGCAGGTTATGGGGACCTCCTAGGCACGATATTTGAAGGAATTTTTGGTTTTTATTTTTAACCCTTATTTCATGGAAAACTCACTGTCCCTTTAAAAACGTTTTTTTTAACTTTTTGTCCTTGTTTCCTGTCCCCCAGGGCACTACCCGGACCCCCATACACTTTTTATGGCAAATATGTAGCATATATGCCCTTTTGGAGGGCACTCTAAAAAACCGAATTTTCAGCCCCATTGACTTGCATGGGGTTCGGGTTCGGGTTCGGTCCGAACAAATGGGAAGTTCGGGTTCTGGCTCGAACCGAACTCGGGGAGTGTTCGGCTCATCCCTACTCACTTCTAGAAGATATCTGGGAATTGTGGTAATCTGTGTGTTCTCACTGCCAGCAACTATTTTGGGGGTCTCATTTCTACAAAATATCTGGGAATTGTTCTAATTTTTTTGTTCTCACTGCCAGCAGCTATTGTGGGGGTCTCACTTCTAGAAGATATCTGGGAATTGTTGTAATCTGTGTGTTCTCACTGCCACCCATCAGGGGGTCTCACTGATTTATAGGAGGTTCCTGGGAATTGCAATCTGTGTCTTGTCACTGCCACCCATAAGGGGGTCTCACTGATTTAAAGGAGGTTCCTGGGAATTGCAATCTGTGTCTTGCCACTGCCACCCATCAGGGGGTCTCACTGATTTATAGGAGGTTCCTGGGAATTGCAATCTGTGTCTTGTCACTGCCACCCATCAGGGGGTCTCACTGATTTATAGGAGGTTCCTGGGAATTGCAATCTGTGTCTTGTCACTGCCACCCATCAGGGGGTCTCACTGATTTATAGGAGGTTCCTGGGAATTGCAATCTGTGTCTTGTCACTGCCACCCATCAGGGGGTCTCACTGATTTATAGGAGGTTCCTGGAATTGCAATCTGTGTCATCACTGCCACCCATCAGGGGGTCTCACTAATTTATAGGTGGTTTCTGGGAATTTTAATCTGTGTCTGTCACTGGCTGCCAGCTATCAGGGTGTATCACTGAGTTATACCAGAGTTCTGGAAATCTTTAATCTAGATAACACAGTTGAATCAGAGTTCTGTATATCTTTAATCTATATATCACTCACCATGTCAGAAAGACCAAAAAGGACAGGCAGACACTCCCAGACACAGATAAGAGGGCAAGCAGCCTCTGTGTCGGGAGGCTGTGCCTCTGGTCATCGTGGACGTGGTGTATCCTCTGCAGGGGCACGGTTGTCCTTTCTAACTGGTGCTGGCCATCTTAAGCAGCAGCAACATACAGAGGATTTGGTGGATTGGCTTACCAGGCCATCCTCATCCTCCGAGTCCTCTGCCAGCCAGGCTTGTAGTTGTAACGTTGGGGGCTTCCAGCCTCTCCAGTGTGCTTGAAGGCTGCATGTCTGATGCTGCTCGCTGACCAACACCCTGTTTAAATAGAGACAGGCAGGGAGGTGGCTGCATGAGGCACGGCTTGAGATGGGGGCGCGGTCTGATGAAGGTCTTTAAAAACCCACAGTTCCTTCTCAGCAGTGCCAGATCGTGGTTATCCATAAATGAGCTCCCTGTACCTGTATTCTCTTGTGATTTAACCCGTTATTGACCTTTGCTGGTTTTCCGACCATTCTGCCTTCCGTTGCCCTAGACTATTTTCCTTGTACTACGCTACTGCACTGATATCGACACGGCTATTCCATTTGACTATTCTATTCTCTGTATTCCTGACTCTGGCTCGTCTGACTACCCCCGTGTTGCTGACCTGGTTTTGTATTACGACATTGTCTTTGATTAACGCTTTCTGTCTAGCTAGAATACTTATACCTGGCCAATTTTTAAGGACCAGACAGTAAGGGATTCTTCTACGGCTACTCTGTTGGTAGCTTTTTGGCTATGTGGAGTGTTGGGCTTTAAGGGCTGCGTTGGTGGGATCCGGGAACCGTGACTGTAGTGCTTTACAGTCCACCTCAGCTGCCAAAACATCTAATGCAGCCAGCATGTCCACAGCTACTCTGCCGTAGCCTCACTATCACACACGGAGGAGTCAGCTGAATTGTTTTACTACATTGACAGTGACATGCTGCTTGAGGATGCGCAGCAAGTACAGTGCTCTGATTCAATTTCTGATGTTGAGGAAGGGAGTATAATCAACCTAGAGGAAGGGGGTGTCAGTGACACACAAATAACTGGCACTCATGTTCCCCTAGCAGCTGCAGCATATTGCGAGGTTGGCTCCATTGACGAGGAGATAGGGGGGTGATGATGATGATGAGGTCACTGACTCTACCTGGGTGCCTGGTCGAACAGAGGAGCCAAGTGAGGAGTAGGAGGAGGCACAACAAACACGAGGCACAATGTCCTCTATGACCAACCGTAGCCAGTCCAAGGCATCAGATGTCAGAGCTGCTCAGGTGCAGAGCGCTGTTGTCTCAAAGCACACATCCAGGAACTCTGCTGTCTGGGAGTTCTTTAAGAAATGTGCAGAAGACCGCATCGTTGCTGTTTGTAATCTATGTCAGATGAGGATCAAGCGTGGGAAAGACATCCCAAGCTTGGGTACCTCGTGCTTGAGGCGACATATGACCACCTGCCATGCATCCCGTTGGCACAACACTTTGCATAGGTCCTCCTCATCTGTCTCTACCCCCACTATATGTCCTGCCATGTCATTGTCTACAACCTCCACTGACAGGGATGATGCTACAGTAATGGGTGTACCAGGTCCTTCCTCACAATGTGACAGCATTCCCTCAGCTGAAGATTTACACAGTCAGATTACATTGCCCCAGCTGCTGCAGCGTAAGAAAAAATATAGTCCCAACCTTCCCAAGCACAGCATCTAAATGCCAGCTTAGCAAAATTACTTGCATTACAGCTGCTGCCTTTCCAGCTGGTGGACTCTGCTTCCTTCCGTAAATTTGCTGAATGTGCTGTACCACAGTGGCAGGTTCCAAAATGCCATTTCTTTTCACGGAAGGCAATTCCAGCACTATACCAGCACGTGGAAGACAGTGTTATGGAGTCTTTGGGAAAGGCAATCAGCAGCAAGGTGCACATTACTTTAGACACATGGTCCAGCTAGCATGGACAGGGCCGTTACATTTCCTTCACGCCACACAGGGTAACTCTGATTGCAGCTGGGAGGGATCCAAGACGGGGCTCTGTGCTGGAGCTTGTTCATCCACCCCGCCTCCAGAAAGCTGCCTGTATGAGGTCTGTCTGCTCCACCACCACCTTTTCTTCTTCCTCCTCCTCCTCCTTCTCTGTCTCTGGCGAAGTGGCAGTTAAACTGAAGCGTGACAGGGGCTACGCAATGGCTCAAGCAAAAAGATGCCATACTGTGCTTGAGCTGGTTTGTTTAGGGGACAGGAGACACACTGGGCCAGAAATTCTGTCAGCTCTGCAGGGGCAGGTGCAGAGATGGTTAACACCATGCCAGCTTCAGCTGGGAATGGTCGTCTGTGATAATGGCAGCAACCTTCTCTCCACCCTACTCCAGGGAAAGTTGACGCATGTACCATGCCTAGCACACATCCTAAATCTGGTGGTACAGCATTTCCTAACCAGGTACCCAGGGCTGGCAGAGCTTCTCAGCCAGGCCAGAATAGTCTGCAACCACTTCAGATGGTCATTCCCAGCAAGTGTTCGCCTGGCAGAAATTCAAAGAGAATTCTACCTTCGCACAAACTTCTGATCTGTGACATGCCAGGTGGAACTCGACATTAGCAATGCTGCAGCATCTGCACAAGCAGCAGAGGTACTCAATGAGTACCTGTGTGAGTATGGCACAAGGACAGGATCAGGTCAACTTGGTTTCCCCCCCTGCAGTGGCTGATGATCAAGGATGCATGCACTGTACTGTCACCATTTGAGGAGGCAACGAGGACGGTGAGCAGGGACAGTGCATGCATCAGTGACACAATTCCTTTAGTGTTCCTGCTGGAGCGCACTCTGTGGGGAATTATAGATGTGGCACTAGAGGCAGAGCAGCAGGAGGAAGAGGAGGCCTTCCCTAGCTCTCAAGGCCCCAGTCTTTCCGCAGACAGCATTCCTGCTGGGTCCTCAGATCAGACTGGAGGAGGATGAGGAGGAGGAGGAATATTTAAGTAGTGGGGCATTGAAGGTGGGGATTCCTCAAGGGAGGGTTTTGTGTGCCGAGGAACCCAAGGACTAGTACGTGGCTGGGAGGAGGAAGTGCATGATGGGGTCATCCTCATTGACCAGGAAGACTCGGAAGCGAATGCCACCTCCAACCTATGCTGCATGGCTTCCTTATCCTGCAAAGCCTGGTAAAGGACCCCAGGATTCATGCTATCAAGGAGAGGGATCATTACTGGTTGGCAAGCCTTCTTGATCCACGATACAAGGGTAAAGTTGCAGACCTCATCCTGCCCGCACAGAGGGAGCACAGGATGAAACAACTTGAGGACGCTCTAAAGCGACACTTGTGTAACACCTTTACAGGCACTGGTAGGTTACCAAGTGATGACACACGTGCTTCTGAGGCTGCGGATGATCAGAGGAAGAGCGGTGAAGGCCGGGACCGCTTGACTGATGCCTTTTTAAATATTTTTAGTCCATGATGCCCAGGGATGTCAAATGTAGGCACCCATTGCCAGCGTCTTCACAATATGGTGCAGGACTACCTAGGGGCAAGGGCAGACCTGGATACCTTTACAGCAGATGATCCACTGGCTTACTAGGTGTTGAGATTGGATCACTGGCCAGAACTTAGCCAATGTGCTATGCAGCTACTAGGTTGCCCTTCATCCAGCGTGCTTTCTGAAAGGACGTTCAGTGCCGCTGGAGGTTTTGTCACAGACAAAAGAGTGCTTCTGTCCACCGACTCTGTAGACTGGCTGACATTTATAAAAATGAATAAGTCCTGGATCAGCAGCTATCAATCCCCTAATGCTGACGTAACTGAATAGATCGGGGATCTCTTCTGCATTCCCAAAACCTCCACCACTGCACTCTTGCACAATACCACAAAGGGGTTACGGTGTGAAGGCACTTGCTGCCACCAAAGGCACAATATCTGGATGCACTGCCACTGACGCCTATATTACCAGATTCCTATCATTTTAATATTGGACCGCAGGGTCCAACCCTGCACTCTTCCACAATACCACAGAGGGGTTACTTACGGTGTGAAGGCACTTGCAGCCACCAAATGCACAATATTTGGGTGCACTGCCAATGACGCCTATATTACCAGATTCATATCATTCTAATATTGGACCGCAGGGTCCAACCCTGCACTCTTCCACAATACCACAGAGGGGTTACGGTGAAACAGCACTGTTGCCGACACTAAAGGCCCAATTTTACAGCACCTATTGTAACTTTCATCCAAAGCCTGCATAAGTTTCACCATAATTTAGCCAAACAAATCACTAAACTTGTTCTGTGTGTCCTCAAAGGTCTCCTATTTTCATACAGACTGCCGCCCCAAGCAGTTGTTTATGAATGGATTAAAGGAAAACCATTTACCGTTATTTGAAATGTCATTTTTTTGTTTGTAAATGTTTCTATACATCCTACAAATCTGCCACTTCACGGGCAGATTATGGGGACCTCCTAGGCACGATATTTGAATTTTTCGTTTTTATTCTTAACCTTTATTTCATGGAAAACTCACTGTTCCTTTAAAAACTTTTTTTTTTTACTTTTTGTCCCTGTTTCCTGTCCCCCAGGGCACTACCAAGACCCCCATACACCTTTTATGGCAAATATCTTGCATATATGTCTTCTTGGGGGCACTCTAAAATTCGAACTTTCGAGTCCCAGTGACTTGCATTGAGTTCGGTTCGTGCTCGAGTTCGAACTCAAACTTTGAAATTGTTCGAGTTCGAATGCGAACCGAACACGGGGGTGTTCGGCTCATCACTAGTCCTTAAAGGATAACCTCAATTAGACACATTTAAAACACAGAGTAGGAGGACCCTGCTCGCAAGTTTACAATCTAAGAGACTAATAAATTAAATTGGACTATATTAATTAATGACATAAATGAAATGGAGGCAGAAATCAAATGAACTGATGTAAAGTTAATGAAATGCGGTTTATAATATATTAAATAGGGGCATGATACACTAAACTGGAGTACCATAATGGGGGCATAGTATACTAAATTGGAGTATAGAATTGATATGGGGACATAATAAATGAAACTCCCTAGTAAATGAAATGGGGTGCATAATAAAATGGGGGATTGATAAATTAAATTGGTGCAGTTTGATGATATCTGAATAAATTAACCATTACTTCTCTATGGGACAATTTCCCTAACGCCAAAGGCTACCGAACTGCACCATATTTTGCTGTCAATTCGCTATTATTTGGCGAACTGACAGCTTTATGAATAGCCGAACTGCCACAAAATTGTGTTTCGGTGCAATTCGGTGGAAAGTTCAGTGTTCTTTGAATAACCCCTTAAATCTACAAATTATCATATTAGATTTATATTTGTGTGTTTTTTACATGGTTATGTTTGGTATCATTAGAAAGGCCAGACTCTGACCTGTCCAATAACGCCTACATGACTTTGTCGGGTGTAAAGAATGGAGATAGAGGGGTCCGAAGGACCCCGCTCTCCTCGCAGCGGTGAAGCAGCTTGTGTTTTTGATGGATCAATGTGTAATAACGTTTTGCTCCATCACTTCTACATCAATGATATATGGAACATATTTATGGCATATTATATTAATTGGGTCTACATGTATTTCTTATTGTTCTGACAGCAGAGAGGAGATGGTGCTGGGAAGCATTCTATCGCCAAGTTATGAAATACCTGAAAAATCAACAGTTCAGCTTCAAGATAAGATACCTGGAGTCTGGACCTGGCAGCATCAGGGGCTTGCTAGCCCTAGTAAATGTACTGTTAAAATTATCTTCTTTAAAAAGATATACACAAGTTTACAAAAATTTTAAGGGGATATTCACTAAGTGCCGAAATTGCCAGCAAATTGCACCAAATGGTGAATTTCACTGTATGGTGCAATTTCGGGGCAATTTGTCTATTCACCACACTAAGGGGGTGCAAGTTTTGCCTTGCTACAGTCGCTGACAACCCACGCTACGCCACTGCCTCGGTATATATAATTCTGTGGTCTGTCTGCCTGGGTACATATAATTCTGGGGTCTGTCTGAGTGGGTACATATAATTCTGGGGTCTGACTGCCTGGTACATATAATTCTGTGGTCCTTTGTATATCTGGCTCTGATACTAGCCAGTGCCTCACCAGCCACTGACCTCACCGCACGTCACTGCATTGTAGAGAGACCCCCAGAGCACAGACCCACATATTGCCAATGTGCAGTATCCTGATTTGTTTTTCATACTGACAGAGACACAGGCATATACTGATAAAGACACTGACAGAGACACAAACACCTAGAGAAACAGATACACCCAGACTCTCAAGTAAACACAGGTATAGTCAGCTGGCTCCTTCACTTTCATTTTCATCTTCCTGTGCTGCTCCTCAGCCTGGATTGCAGCAGCCATCTTCTCTTGACACTGTCAGGTTTATTCAAAGAAAGATGAAACTCAGGAGAATGACTGGAGAAGTGAAAACTCTAGGTCAAAATTGCCAAACCAGAAAAATTCTCCCATTTATCTCACTTTCCAAATGAGCTATTTGGTCTAGATTGGTCTCTTCTCCTGCCAGTTCTTCTGGTTTTCACCTTTCTTTGAATAGACCTATTTGAAACTACTGTCTTTTCACCTGCATCTCTGTACACATTTCAAAGATTGTCAGCCTGAAGATTAAACTTCTACTGAAATTCTCTTTCTACAAGTCGATTTTGCTGAGTTGAAGTCTGCTGAGCTTCATTGTGTATGTACAGCTTTGAAAAGGCGGCAGAATATGTCATTTATAGTCTAATACTACAAAGTGCCCATTTATAAAAGTATGTCTTGATTGGATGCCTCATTAGAAAATAGAATTTATTCTTTATATGGTGCTTTAAGTAAGAGTTAAACTCACATTAGAAATGCGCACAAGAATAAGAGCATATACTTCATCGTGACTTTTTTTCACAATCTGTGCTTTTAATCCTCTGTAAATCTCTTTTCAGGAAGCTTTCCGAGATGTGTAACACTCAGCTCTGCGATGTGTCTTCTGATTAATCTCACAAGTGCTTCTACAGGAAAAAATAGCAATAATATTAAAATGTGTCTAATTAACCACAACACAAATAAATGAACAAGTTACAAGTTAGCACTAGCTTAGAATAGAATAATGAAATGTCACTTTCAAACTGTCCCATCTGGTGTACCGGGGGGCGAGGGTATGAGCCCAGGGGAGCAGCGACACAACAGGCAGATGCTTGAGTAGAGACCAAATGGGGTTTTATTACAATGAATATGGAAATAACAATTGAATAGCAGAGCAGGTATCTGGAAGATGGTAGGGGACAAAGGAGGGAAAGGGCTGACGGTTGGACAAGGCAGGTAGAAAAGACAGAGACAGGGTAATCTGGAGACAGGGCTCAGATGAACAAGACACAAAGGAAACACACCAGGAACTTACAAGAGTTTAAAGACACCAGACAGGCAGTTCAGGAAAAGGGCTGGCTGAATACGAACAGGAAGATTGAGAAGTCAGAAGGCACAGCAGGAGGCTTGGACAACAAGGCAGGAGGTTCTGGGAGGCTGAGGGCACGAGAAAGCTTGGAGCTTGGGAAACACAACTGGAGGCTTGGAGCTTGGGGAACACGGTTGGAGGGTTGAGCTTGGGGATCATGATGGCATGCTTGGGGCAGAGGTGTTCTTAAGGTATTTAGCACCTGGGGCAGATACTCCCTTTGCACCCCCCCCCCACCACGAGCTACAAAACAGTTCAATGTTTCACCTTAATGATCAGATGAAAACATTTTAATTTTATGCAAAACACAAATAGCTTAAATAGAATAATAACTTAAAGAACACAAATATCTGAAATAAAATAACAAATAAATAAATAAAATAACGGATAACTAAAAAAAAATATCTGAAATAAAATGTGCCTGCCTGTACCTGGAGGGAGGGGATCCGTGCTACATGTGGTGCACTTTTAAAAAGGTAGAGAATAAAGATAGGGGAGAAAACATAGCTACGATATTGGGAAAGGAGGAAATGAGACACATTTTTGAATGGTACACAGATTTGGAAATGGTATATTTTTTGTGAAGCTTCCATGGTGGTTTGATATGTATTGGCCATATTTTGTAATATTTTTTCTATCATTTTTATAAAGAAGGAAATTTTATATATACGATTTATATTTTTATTCTTATGGAATTAAGTAATCAATCACTAATAATAAGTAATGACACTTTACGGGCCCTATTACATTCTTAACGCAAAAACGCCCGGAAAACGCGTGTTTTTTTGCGCGAAGCGTTAAACGTAAACACACGAAGATCAATGCTGGAATTACATTCCTCACGCATTTTTTCATCCGTCGGGAAATTGCGCTCGTAAAACCGACGCTTATTTTTGACAGATCTAGTAAAAAAAAACGTGCGCATCGACGTTCTCCGTTGTGAATCCGCAGTTTGGTACGGTCAGGTTGTTACAATTTGCCGTTACCACCAGCTTTTCAAAGACGTTAAAATTATGCGCGCAAACGTTGTCCGTTAAATTTTGCGCTAAGATTGTAATACCATCCGCATACCAGCGCACAAACACATTTGCGCTCACAATGTTAAGTATAGGATGCGCATACTAAATTGCGCTTGCAAAGCGTTCGTGCTGGGTCACTCGCGTTAGACGTTAACGCGGATTTTGTGCGCGAACTTCGTAATACAACGTTCAGCGCAAAGGGTTTTGCCCCTCGCGTTAATACGTTTTTGAGCGCGAGCACACTTGTGTGCAAAGAATGTAACAGGGCCCTACATTGGCACATAAGATATTATGGATAGGAGATGTTATTCTTCAACTACACATATACCTGTATATATAATATATGAAACACATGTTGTAACACTACTGTACGATAGATGTAGGTTGTTTTTAGTTTTCACTTTTCTTCACATATTGTGCACTTTTTTATTTTTATATATTTATTATGGCGCATTTTAGTAACTTAATAAAATAATAAAAATATTTACATTTCCACATTCTACCTAGAGAGTTATAAATAAAATGATCATTTTCTTTTTATACAAACACTATTAGCTATTTTTCTAATTTTTATATAACATGACTATTTTCTTTTTTATAATTCAAAATTTTTATTTGGACAGTACATCAGCCAGTTAAAAGTAAGCAGTAAGGGCAGATATTCGTACGAACAAGAGATAAATGACAGAAATACAAAATATAAACAGGCGAACAGAGGTTACTCGTGGCCATCTCTAAAAAGAAAAAGTCCTCAAAAAGCACTTATAGAAAAAATACAAGTAAGGGTAAACGAGCTTTCCGGCAAGAAGTGCAAAATCTGGAGGGGGGAGCGGCAGCAGAGGAGAGGGGGGAAGGTGAGGGGAAGAGAGAAGAGGGGGGAAAAAACCCTACACAAACCAAGATGGAGGAGGGGAAACCATGGAAAAAATGTGGTGCCCAGCAACTCACCTCCAAACCCCGATATGGGGAGCAGAGGGCCACAGAGGGAACCACAAGGCATGGGCCGCCTCGGGGCCAAGAGGGCAGTGAGAGCCTAGATGGTCGCCACATGGCTCTCCCGAAGCAGGACCCTACCACCATGTCCATCCAGGTGTTAAATATAAAAGAATAAAGAAGAGGGGTATCAGAGCAGAAAAAAGACAGACGTGCAGAGCGCTGAGAAAAATCAAGCCCAGGATAGGTACTCTAAACAGGGCAGTCACTCCTCATCCAGGGTCACTCCCTGGTCCCCCAGCAACCACAGTACTGGCAGTGGATGGCAAGGGCATACCAAATGACTGCAAGAGGGGCTAGGCCGCTTCCACAGTGTCAACCAAGTGAATCACTTCACCCCTGGTAATCAGCACATAGCCCCCACCCCCGGTATTTCAGGTAGTGATCCCGTAGAAACGGTAAAGTCGACCTGAAATCTGAGATGGACCAAGAGGGACATAAATGACATGAAGGGCAAACCGGCGAATCCTACATGGATGCAGTTGAGTATATGTCTTAATACACATCAGAGCCCACCTCCAACACATCCTGGATTCTGGTAGATAAGCATATCAGTGCGACAAGGCCATCCTGGCTTCCCCCACCCAGGGACACACATATGTCTCGCTGGCGATCATCCTCCCGCAACTGGAATCGCTTGACAGATTTCTTCCCCATTAGCGCAGTGCGTAGGTCAGACAAGTAGGCCAAACTCCCCGCTCACCTAGTGGTGCCGAACCCAGGAGGGAATGCAGGAGGTAGCAGCCGAGGAGGCAAAAAAAATGGCAAGTGGCTGGCAGCAGCAAATGATCCAATATGTGTCACGGGGGCACCTGACTGGAGCCAAGGTGGTGTCATGTTTCCCTGTTCCAGCCCTGTCCCCCTGCCCTCTGTATTTCTTTATGTCTGTGGTTCCCATTTGTTTCCCTATGTTGCTTTGCCTGGATTGCAGCTCAAGGGTTAAGTGGCTTGCTCGTTAAGCTCTCCTGTTGGTGATGTGGACTGATCACCTCCCTATATATTGCAATGGGTCCTTTTCCCATTGCTCTTACATTTTGGTTCAATTCAGTTCCTGCTTCGTGTTTGTTCCTGAGAGCTCCCTGCTGTTATTCTGGTCAAGTTTGTGTTTTCATGTTTACCTTATTTTTTTTGTCTAGTCTGTCTGCAGTTGAACTTGCTATAGTTAGTCCAGGTTCTAGTTCATGTCTAGTCATTTCTTTATAGACAGTTTGAGTGTTTCTCCTTTGTCTGGTTATGTTATATGTCTGACTGATTGTGACATCCTGGCGCCCCCTCTGGCAGAGGTGGACATTGCCAGTGCTGTTCTGGACATTCTGCGCATCTGGCGCCCCCTCTGGCTTCTATGTATATTACATCCTAGTTCTGGACATTCAGTTCCTTTTGGATTCAAGCCTGGAACAACACATGGACTCTATTTGTTCTAATAAACTCATGGGCTTAAAAGCAGGCAGCGCCCAAAGAAGGGTGCTGCCTCATTTTGGTATTCTCTCTAATCCAAGCATCCAGTTGTTTCATGTTCTCAGTCTGATCCATGCTCTCAGTTTGATCTGTATCCCTTGTCTTGATTCCAGCCTCATTGTGATCCTGATTCATTGTATGCAGTTCTGGTTAAGCCCTAGTTTGCTTTTGCTTTTCCTGTCTGTCTTCAGGTCACATCCCGGTCAGGTATAGTCTTGTGTATTCCCCTGCCTAGTTCTGTTCATGTCTGTCTGCTTATAGTTAACCAGGTCCTTGTTTGTTTATCTAGTTTAGTATTCATTGTATATTTTAGTTCAGGTCAGTCTCTCTGCTTGCTTTCTGTTCTGTTTATTAGCTCTGTATCTCCTATTGCTTTTGTGTCTCAGTATTATGGTTTATTTCTAGTGCTCAGGTCTTTAGTTTCATGTGTGTTTTGTTCTGGTTCCTTGCTGTGTAGAAGTCTCTTGTTGTAAGTAAATCCCTTGTTTTTATATATACAATTCTCGGTTCAGGTCTGTTCACTGCTCAAGTAGCTCACACCCTTTCTGTACCAGGTCAGGTCTCACATTACACTGATTCCCTGGTTCTGACCCATTTGCTTGGCTGATTAATCTTCTGGTTCTGTATCCCTGGAATCTGTAAGGTATACGTTCTGGTTTATGACTTCTGGCTTTTCTCCTGACTTCTCTATCGGGATACTCCTTGTCTGTACTGTTTATATATAGTTATATTCCTGTCTCGTCTGAAGGTCCTTTTAGACTCTGCACGGCGTTGTTATATTATTTTTCCTTTAGAGCAGATCCGGCTATTCTAAAGACCGGTCTTTCAGAATAGGCTGCTGTATACCGTGCAGGGTCTCTGGCCCAGCCTGTCTACTCTGTATTCATTGCATATTGGGGCTTTGCTGTAAACCAGTGCCTCACCTTGGCGAAATCAAGGTGTCCTCCCTGTGAGTGACTGTGACATAATGCAAGAGCCTACCATAAAGCCAGCAAAGATACGTAGAGTGTTAGAGTCCATGCTGCACCTGTTTGGTGAACTGATGTCTGAGTGGAAAGGGTTAATGGACTCAGTTTTTTCTCTCACGTCTGATCAAGTTGTTCTAGAAAGCAGGGTACATGGTCTGCTTTCTCCTGAGGAAAATAGAAGATGAACTGGCAAACTGTCTTTATTGTGCCCGTTAGTCACATTATTTCACAGTGCCACCTTAAGCCAGTGCACCCCGAGACTTGCAAGGTGCCATTGCGCCCCTAGACTGGCAAGGTGCCTACTGTGCCTACATTGTGCAGTAAGGTCACTAAAGGCAGGCCCCGGTTATGGGTCAGATGGTGCCAGGCCCCGGTTATGGGTCAGATGGTGCCAGGCCCCCTATACCGCCCAGGTCTAGGAGAACCCTTCCTAGGGTAACCAGGCCTAGCCTGTCTACACTGTATTCTCTGCATATTGGGGCTTTCCTGTAAACCAGTGCCTCACCTTGGCGAATGCAAGGTGCCCTCACTGTGATTGATTGTGCCAGGTGGGCCCTTTATAGTAGGTGCTGTTATGCCTTTTTGCAGGTTTGTTGTTGGCTGCATTGATGCAGAACACAGCACACAGAGACTGGACACGAATGACAGAACTGGAGTCAGGGCCGGATTAACATAGGGGCTGATGGAGCAGCAGCTCCAGGCCCATGCCCCAGAATAGGCCCAGAGAAAGGATAACTATGTCTGCTTTTAGACATTTGAACCCCTGTATCTCCAACTCCATAGTGGCTGCAGGGTCATGTGATGTATCACTGGAAAGGGAAATGCCAGAGCATGGCCTTTCCAATGATTCCAAACATGACCAAGTTTTATGTAAAAATAAAAATTTATATTTTATTTTTTCTTTCTAACACAGCAATATTTTTCAATTATAAAGTGAACAATGATGCTGCACTAACTCACATCTCATTTCTCATGTCACCAACAAGTGTGGAGGCGATGTAACAATTTGTAATAACGGATTGTGCCATCAATAAATGAAATGCTGTACTGCAGCAAAGAGCACGGGGGGGAACTTTGGAACACTGATACTAATCTTTACACCTCACAAGGTAAAGTGTGGTGTCATTGGACAGGTCAGAGTCTAAATGTGACCGTGTAAAATCTAAAAGAGAAGAAAATCATTTTTTTAAATTATTTTTAGTTTCAAAGCGATGGCATTGTCCTTTTGTCATATGTAAGATGAGCAATACCACTTCCATTACTCATCTTCTCATTTCCCACCCTGGGAGCAAGGTCAGTGTTTTATACATAGTCATATTATTCATAAAAAAAAATGCTCGAAAAACAAAAGTGAAATAACATATATTTTTTTTAATTTTTGGTTAGAATTGTATATTTTCTCAGAAAAATGCAATAACAGGTTCCCATTTAAATTTTTTTTAACAAGAATTCCCTATAGAATGTAAGAATTGATATACTTACAAATACACTATATTGCCAAAAGTATTTGCTCACCCATACAAATAATCAGAATCAGGTGTTCCAATCACTTCCATGGCCACAGATATATAAAATCAAGCACCTAGGCATGCAGACTGTTTTTACAAACATTTGTGAAAGAATGGGTCGCTCTCAGGAGCTCAGTGAATTCCAACGTGGAACTGTGATAGGATGCCACCTGTGCAACAAATCCAGTCGTGAAATTTCCTCGCTCCTAAATATTCCAGTCAACTGTGGGCTGTATTATAAGAACGTGAACGAGTTTTTGGGAACGACAGCAACTCAGCCACGAAGTGGTAGGCCACATAAACTGGCGCATAGTGCGAAGAGGTCGCCAACTTTCTGCAGCGTCAATCGATACAGACCTCCAAACTTCATGTGGCCTTCAGATTAGCTCAAGAACAGTGCGCAGAGAGCTTCATGGAATGGGAACTCTGAATGCTTCAGCATACCAAGACATTTTGGACAATTCCATGCTCCCAACTTTGTGGGAACAGTTTGGAGCTGGCCCCTTCCTCTTCCAACATGACTGTGCACCAGGGCACAAAGCAAGGTCCATAAAGACATGGATGACAGTCTGGTGTGGATGAACTTGATTAGCCTGCAGAGTCCTGACCTCAACCCGATAGAACACCTTTGGGATGAATTAGAGCGGAGACTGAGAGCCAAGCCTTCTCGTCCAACATCAGTGTGTGGCCTCACAAATGCGCTTCTGGAAGAATGGTCATAAATTCCCATAAACACACTCCTAAACCTTGTGGACAGCCTTCCCAGAAGAGTTGAAGCTGTTATAGCTGCAAAGGCTGGACCGACATCAGATTGAACCCTATGGATTAGGAACGGGATGTCACTTAAGTTCATATGCGAGTCAAGGCAGGTGAGCAAATACTTTTGGCAATATAGTGTATATAACCACAAAGATTTGGATGATAAAATTTGAAAACACAATTTTACACATTGAAATCTGAATAGAAATTCCCTCACACAGTATTTGCCTGATAGATCTGCACTATTAACCCTTTCGCTGCTGAGCCTTTTCACACCTCTGTGCTGAGCTCATTTTTACCGATTTCGCTCATCATGTTTAAACGCGTTTTTAAGCCTTATTTTAATATATGACCCAGACATATTATATATCGTTCTTTCTGGCAGACTGTGCAGATTCATAATATGTCATTATTATATGTATGTTATGTCATGTCTGTATATTATAACAAAAAATGCAATAAAATTTGAATTTTCAATTTACAATGTGTAAACATTTTAACATGTGAGCGTTTGCGGTTATATTTTCTATGGGGTGCGCTTGTTAAAAAAATTAGAAATGAGGATTGGTAATTTTTCTTGGGGAAAATTACGTGTTTTTTAGCAAACGCCCCCCATAGAAAAAATCGTTAGTGCAGCATCATTGTTCACATTATAATTGAAATGGGAACAATATTGTTGCACTAATAAAACGAAAAAAAAAACCTTTCTTTTTTTTATATTTTTTTACATTTTACATGGTCATGTTTGGTATCATTGGAAAGGCCACGCTCTGGCCGTTCCAATGATAGCAAACATTAACCCCTAGCTGTCACGGATCGGGAGACAGGGGGTTCATTGGAACCCCCTATCTCCACTATAGGTGGCAGCAAGGGGTTAATTTCAAAACTGGCGCCATCACGCTCTGCGCAATGACGCCAGTCATTAGGAGGATATCCCGGAAGCTTGGTCGACATCCAAGATGTCGGCCAGCTCCGGGAGGGGACCGCGATACGGCGCATGTTAGGGGTTAAAGACAGCCGCCGCTTGGAAGGACAGGCTGTGCCCTTTCCCTGCCTTTAATCGCTGGCCCGCGGGGAGGGGGAGAGGTCCGAAGGATCCCCTTCAGGCACCTTTCCTGCAATGGCGGGGGTGCCTGAAATAGACGTCATCGCGCATGCGCGATGACGCCTATCGTGCCTGCCTGGGTCCCGGAGGCTGGGCTGACATCGATGTCAGCCCGCACCGGGGGGCCATGCGATCGGCCAGAATACCAGCCGATCGCGGCTGCAAAGGGAGGACGCGCGTCCTCCACAGCGAAGTAGCAATGTGGGTGGACGCGCTGAGCGCGTCCACCACATTGAAAGGGTTAAGTAACCTAAAATATGTCTTCATTTCACTAAATTCCAAAAAAAGCCCACCAAAATCTTCAGCTCCAGGCCCATAGAGATCTTAATCCGGTTTTGACTGGAGTAGCACAATACACACAAGATGAAACCTTGCACTGGGGTAAGGTCCTTATACTAGCCTTCTAAATCTATACAGGGTACAGAACAAGGAATAAATAAAACAACAGGGGTTAACAAGAGACAAGATGCCCAACAGCAACACAGAGAGCCCTGAACTAGGATGAGGTCCTTGCAATGGCCTTGAATACAGACTGATAATATGCTGCTGGGTAATACACAAAGACAAGAGAACAGGACACAAGGAATACATGACATAGAACATAATCAGGGAAATCAAGAGAGTAGTCAGGGAAAGCAGAAGGTCTAGACGCCAGGGAAGTGTCAGCCCTAAGCCAGGTATCAAGAACCAGGAGAGCAGGTTAGACAAGCCGAGATCAGTACACAGGAATTCAATATACAGAGTACAGGGAGCGGACAAGAGAATTGTCAAAACCAGGCCTAAGTAATGCACTAACAGAATAGCAGGCAGGGATAATCCGAAAGAGAAGTATATGTAACAGAACAGATAACTCAATAGTAAACACTCCATAAACAATGACCCATCCTGGAGCAGGTATCTGATGCACTACTGGCCATATTTATGAGAACAGGGCTAGTCATGTGACTTCAGGCCAATCAGCAACCATAGGGAATCCAGGAGTGTAGAGTTTGGACTGGCTAGCCCAGAACCCCACAAGAGCTGGCCTGGATCGCTCTCACCACTAGGGGGCCTGGCTGAAATGTGGAAACATGACAATATGACTAAGACGGCGACGTGTCCGTCGCCAAAACGTCATCTGCGCATGCGCGCGCAACCAGCGTACTGCTGGCTGCACGCGCATCCAACCACTGAAACAGACGGTGGAGGGTTGAATGCGTGTGCAACCACCGCAGCACATGCCTACATAATATGAGGCGCGTCAAAATGCCTCAGACGTACCAAAGGCAGCACAGACTCCGGACCCCACCGAAGTACAAGCAGCCCCTGCAGCGTCTAAAAAAGCCACACCACCGAGCACAGAGCCCCCATGGCGAACGACACCTCCACCACACCAGCTAGGAGCATCCGGACACAAAAAACCCACTGTTGTGCCCCCCCAACACCATTGAGCCCCCAAAGCTCAGGGCACCTCCACCACAGAGCACACATAGCTCAGAGGGCCAAACCAGAGACCCTGCTCCAACTAATATATATATATATATATTTTCTCTGCCCCCACTCAAACAAGAGCCCCCAAAGCTCAGAGCACCTCCACCACTCAGCGAACAGAGCTTGGAGGGCCAAAATAAAGAACCCCTGCAGCTTTCAGGCACCACACAAAACTCCAGGACAAAAAAAATTGCCAACTGTCAACATCACACCGGATTTCAAAAACAAAAATTTCCCACTCTAACTCTGCGTGCCTTCTGCACAGGGAACACCACGCCCAGTCAAAAAATAACAAATACCGCAGTTGGACATACAAGGCACATAAAAAAAAAACCTTACAACAAACAAAAATATAAATCACCAAAACTTGGCCCACCACTGCACCAGCAATCAGCACCACCAACTCAGAGCCCACCACAGAGCGTCCGAACAATCATAACCCCCATCAGAGAGAATCACACAAATAAAAAAAAAACACAAACAAGAGTCGAAATATATAAACCAAAAAAAAACCCGAAGGAGAAAATCACACACAAAAAAAAATCATAAAAATGGATTTACAACTACAATCTGTCGCTAAAAGGAGACAAAATTACACAAAGTAGTACACACAAAATGCCAGACGCCAAAAAAAGAAAATTCAGAAATCAAAAAAAAGAAAGAGCTAATATGGATGAAAGTGCAAGAAACATTTAGAAAGACTAAAAACATTTTAGCACACAAAATGCAACGTGCACAAAAAACAAAAACAACAAATTAACAATGAAGAGGAGTGAAGAACAAATGAATAAATCCACACTTATTAACTATCAAACAAACATTGATTCATTACAACAACATTATTGTGGAAAACTCTATGTTCTGTGCACCAACTGCAATGCCCTACATTTTAATACACATCAGACAGACTATTCAGTCAATGCTGCAGCAAAGGAAAAGTGTACATGGAGCCCATTAAAGTTGCTCCTTTGATAGAAAGTCTAATGACAGGCACTCATAAGCATTCCAAAAATTTAAAAGAAAACATTCGATCTATCAATAGTTCATTAGCGTTTGCTTCCACGGGGGCAAACATTACTCCTCCTCCTGGTTATGGACCTTACTGCTTTAGAATTAATGGCCAGATTTACCAACGAACTGCATCTCTTCATCCTCACAATTAGGGATGAGCCGAACACCGCCGTGTTCAGTTCGCATTCGAACTCGAACAATTTTAAAAGTTTGAGTTCGGACGCGAACACGATCCGAACTCAATGCAAGTCAATGGGACTCGAACATTTGAATTTTAGAGTGCCCTTGAAGAGGGCGTATATGCAAGATATTTGCCATAAAAGGTGTATGGGGGTACGGGTAGTGCCCTGGGGGACAGGAAACAAGGACAAAAAGATTTTTTTTTAAAAATCATTTTTAAAGGACCAGTGTTGTTTTTTTTCCCATGAAATAAAGGTTAAGAATAAAAAATTAGAAATTTCTTCAAATATCGTGCCTAGTGTAGAATATGTGTGTTGTGTATATATACATAACAAGGTGGAGACATGGGGGTGGAGACAGGAAGTGTAAGGGTCTTAGAAGAAACAGGAAGCAGAGGCTGACACACACAGAATGCCAGGAGAATAAAGCAGTTCTTCATAAAGCTTACTCGGTGACTCCATCATCGTTTGTGCAGATCTACATGGTATCAGAAGTGAGATTGCTGAGGAATCATGGCTCAAAATCTAAGGCACATAGAAGCATTTGTCTTTGATAACGACATTGCTAACAACTGGCTGAAATTCAGGAGAGAATGGGACGTGTACAGCAAAGCAGGACTTTCAGACAAATCAAAAAAGGTACAAGCTTACACTTCTCAATTTGGCTGGTTCAGATGCACTGGATAAATATGAATCGTTTCACTTTCAAGAGGGTGAGGACAAAGAGGACCCTGTGTTAATCAAGAAATTTGAGATCTGTCTACCTGAACAGAATGTGATAATGGATATAAGAAAAAATGTGGTACAGGGTACTTAGCTTTAGATGTTGGATCCGCTTCTCATGGAGGTATTCCCACTCTTCTCCAGATAAAGGACACAGATGAATAGGTAGAGAAGCTGGAAATCCTTGTTGACTCTGGGTGGGATGAGCCCAAGTAGAAAGTGTGGAGATCGAGAATCTTCAGAAAGCTTTTTCAAAAAGCTTTATGTAGGTGAATAATAGATTGAGGAAGGTATATAAATGAATAATAAATTTATTAAAGTAAAAATGCCCAACGCGTTTCGTCCTGAGACTTTATCAAGGGCGATAAAATAACATAAAGAATAAAAGCATGAAATAATATAAACCGTCAGGTGACTTCCGATCGGAAACGGAAACGACACTTCGGAGAAATCCGAAACCGGAAGTGACATACGAAAAGAATTTCTTTTTGACTATATATGGTGAACGCCGAGTAATCGAATCGACCAATGAGAGGACTTTGTGGACTATTTAAATACGAAACGAAGGAAGGGAAGGTTTATATTATTTCATGCTTTTATTCTTTATGTTATTTTATCGCCCTTGATAAGTCTCAGGACGAAACGCGTTGGGCATTTTTACTTTAATAAATTTATTATTCATTTATATACCTTCCTCAATCTATTATTCACCTACATAAAGCTTTTTGAAAAAGCTTTCTGAAGATTCTCGATCTCCACACTTTCTACTTGGGCTCATCCCACCCAGAGTCAACAAGGATTTCCAGCTTCTCTACCTATTCATCTGTGTCCAGAATGTGATAATGGACAGACATGCATTTAACATGATGGCTCAAAAATCTGATGAAGGAATTCAATCTTATGTGGCCACATTGAGACTGCTGGCTAAAAGATGTGCTTTTGGTTGCATTAACCGATTGAACTAATACGTGACAGAATTGTCTGTGGAATCCACAATGATGCAGTTCGTGCTCAGTTATTGCGGGAAAAAGACCTGACACTGGACTCAGCTATCAGAACATGTATGTCATTTGAGCGTTCTGACAAGGCTACTAAGGAACTAAAAAGAGATGTATTTGCGGTGCAGCAGCATGAACATCACTGCGGTAACTGTGGTGGCGACTGGCGAGCATGGCACTGAGCGCAACAAGTGACCAGCTTTTACTAAACGGTGTAACCTGTGCAACTAATGGAATCATTTTGCGAAGTGTTGTAGTTCCAAGCCTCCAATTACAGTTTCGTGGATGCCGCCATTTTGTGCAAATAAAAATAAATATGTACACAGAATAAATGAAGTGGAAAGTGATGATTCAGACATTGGGCACTACTACCTTGGATCTTTCAGGAGTCACATTGTTATTCCATATAGTGGGTAGAAATGTTAAAAGCCTGCTAGGCTTGCCAGACAGCATAAATCTCATCCAACTCGGCTCAGAGGTACATGCTGTACAACAACAGGCTTCTGAGATGACTGATTACGTGGACCTATTTCGTACTGACACTATTGGCAAGCTTCCAGTCACATATCACATGCGCCTGGATGAATCCGTGCACCCGATAGTGTGTGCCCCCCGACGGATCCCGTTAGCAATGAAAGACAAAGTTGTCAATGAACTGGAAACGATGATTAGACTGGTCATCATCGCCCCAGTGGAGGAGGCTACCCCTTGGGTGTCTGCCATGGCAGCTGCAGTAAAGAAGGATGGCACGGTACGCATATGTATTGATCCTGTGCACCTTGATAAGGCTCTCCTGAGGCCTCACCATCCATTAAAGACTGTGGAACAAGTAATTGCTGATGTGCCACAGGCAAAGGTCTTTAGTATTTTAGATGCGAAGTGTGGATTCTGGCAAATCCCCTTAGATGAATCATCAACACTCACAACATTCATGACCCATTTGGAAGATACAAATTCTTACGGATGCCATATGGGATTTCCACAGGAGGTGACGTCTTTCAAAGATGCATGGAACAACTTTTTGCCGGACAACCATGTGAAATAGTTGTGGATGATATCTTGATTTGTGGCTCTTCTGTTGAGGAACATGACAAACGGCTTAAATGTATCCTAGATCGTGCTAGGCTTGTGCACCGTTTTTTGTTTTTTTTTTAGGTTCGATTTTTCAGATTTTTAAACCTTTTGATTCGGCTCGTTTCGACCGATTTCTGTTTCGATTCGGTTCGGCTCGACTCGTTTTTCGTGTACATTTTTTTTTCGGAATATCGACCATTTTTCGTATTTTTGTGTCACTTTGCTCGTTTTTGTATCGACTTTTCGTAATTTCGGAAATTTTCGTTTTTCGGAATTGTACATGTTTTCGGAATATCGACCGTTTTTCGTATTTTCGTGTCACTTTGCTCGTTTTTTGTATCGACTTTTCGTAATTTCGGAAATTTTCGTTTTTTCGGAACGTCTGTTCTCCTCGTTTCAAAGCAATAAATTTCGATTTGACACATTTCAAGTCCATTCGAAAATTCCAAAAATATTTCGTTTCGGCTCGGAAAACTTTTTGGATCTGACATTTTCGGATCTAAAAATTTTCAGAAATTCGGCCGCATCCGAAAACACAAATCGGGAAATTTCGTAAAAATTCCGAAACCTGAAACGCACATCCCTAGATCGTGCCAGAGCCATCAATCTACAGCTCAGCCCCACTAAATGTCGCTTTAGAGTTTCAGAGGTGCCGTATGTAGGCCACCTTCTCACAGATAAAGGTGTTAAGCCTGACCCGGAAAAAAACAAGGCCATTCGCCAAATGCCTGTCCCAGAGGACAAACATGCGTTACAGAGGTTTCTTGGCATGACCAATTATCTCTCAAAATTCATTTTCCATTACAATGAGATAACGTCTCCTCTCCGTCAGCTCCTGCGCCAAGATAGTGTTGGACTGAACAACATGCTGCTGCTGTGGACACACTCAAAGCACATCAGACAAGTCCACATGTCCTACGGTATTTTGATGTACACAAACCGGTGATATTGTCTGTTGACGCCTCGCAGCATGGTCTTGGTGCAGTCTGTCCTCAAGATGACAGGCCTGTGGCATTCACATCAAGAGCTCTTACTGAGACTGAAGCTCATTATGCACAGATTGAGAAAGAATTATTGGGACTAGTTTTCGCTTGTATAAAATTCCATGTTTATCTATGGCCGCCCAGTGACTGTGGAAACGGATCATCAGCCACTCATAACAATACTGAGAAAGCCGTTGCACACAGCATCTGCACGCATCCAGCGCATGATGCATGATGCTCAAGCTTCAGTGATACCACTTGAATGTTGTCCTTAAATGAGGCCGTGAACTATATGTTGCTGATGCTCTTTCGCGTGCACACCTCCCCACCACTGAGAACCCTGGAGCTGTTGAGGATTATGATGTGTTAGCTTTGGATGAGGTGTTGTTGTCCAGAAGAATTGAGGAGCTTAAGCAGAGCACTCTGGCAGATGCTACCTGCCAGCATCTTGCGGGCACCATTCTCAATCGGTGGCCTGACTCGTTCAAGGAAATTCCGCATGATATCCGACCATTTTACGCTATGAGGGATGAATTGACTGTGGAGGATTTAATTTTGCGTGGTCAGAGATATGTAATCCCTCACTCCAGAAATATTACTTGTCACAGCTCCATCAAGGTCACCCTGGCGTTGAGTCCACTAAGTGTCAGGCGCGTGAAACAATGTTCTGTCCCACTGTATATAGTGACATTGAAAGAGCGGTTTCCAAATGTGCCCCATGTAATGCTCTACGACAGTATCAAATAAGAGAACCCTTGCATCTGCACCACGTCCCTGACAAACCGTGGTCCATCATAGCAGCTGATGTGTTTGAGTGGGAAGGCAAGCATTACTTGGTCTTAGTGGATTCGTACTTTGGCTGGTGGGAGTTTGACGTCCTTCCAAACCTTTCCAGCACCACTGTGATCACAACATTGAAGCAGCACTTTTCTACACATGGGATTCCCCAACAGTTGATGAATGACAATGCGCCATCGTTTTCAAGCAGAGAATTCAGGACCTTTGTCCACCAGTGGGATTTTCACCATGTCACAAGCAGTCCCCACTACCTGAGATCGAATGGTCTAGCAGAGCGTGGTGTCCGGTCGGCCAAGCAGCTCCTAGCAAAATGTGCCCGTGATGGTTCTAACATTTATGCAGCACTACTCGACCTCCAACACACCACGGAATGGAATGCCTTCTCCGGCACTACGTTTACTGTCAGGTCACACCAGGACATTGATCCCCATGGTCACGACAGAGCTACTGTCTAAAGTTGAGCCTGATGTTCAGGCTGCTTTATTTCGGCTCCGAACGAAAGGGAAGATAAGCCATGACAAGTCAGCCAGGCGTCTTTCACCTCTAGAGCCAGGGCAGGTGGTACAGATGGAGACTTCCCGTGGGTTTGACAAACTGGCTATGGTTCATGGAAAGGCCCGCCAACCCAACAGCTATGTTGTCCACTCCGATGGCAGGACCTACAGTATCTAAGAAACCGCCGTCACCTCCAAGTCCCTGAATCATGCAGTCCCATCCCTGCCTCATTTGCTCCTGTAGTCTCTTCAGAACCTCAAGCACGTCCATCTGCTACGGTGCCAAATGACACTCCAAAGATGAATGTAATGCACCATTTCAAAATGATGATTTCAGGCAACAGGTTTCAGATTCAGAAACCCCACTGGTTGTTACTCGATCGGGAAGAATTTGCAAAACTAACCCAAAGTTTACCGACTTTATCACATACTGATTTCTTACGGCATTTCGTGTTTTATGTTACATGTTTTTACGGTTCATTGTTATGCTGCACTCTGGTCTAGTTTCACGCATGTTATATATGTTTTCTTTAAAAGGGGAAAGATGTAGAATATGTGTGTTGCATATATCCAGTACATAACTATGGAGACAGGAAGTGTAAGGGTCTTAGAAGAAACAGGAAGCAGAGGCTGACACACACAGAATGCCAGGAGAATAAAGCAGTTCTTCATAAAGCTTACTCGGTGACTCCATCGTCGTTTGTACAGATCTACACCTAGGAGGTCCCCATAACCTGAGCCGTGACGTGGTGGATTTGTCAGATGTATAGAAACATTTAAAAAGAAAAAAATGACATTTCAAATGACAGTAAATGTTTTTCCTTTTAATCTAGTCATAAATAACTGCTTGGGGCGGCAGCCTGTATTAAAAGAGGAGACGTTTTAAGACACGCAGAACAAGTTTAGTGATTATTTTTTTTTGGCTCAATTATGGTGAAACTTATGCAGGCTTTGGATGAAAGTAACAATAGGTGCTTTAAAATTGGACCTTTGGGGGTGTGGCCGAGCATCATCCCAGATGGCCGCATAGTCTCCGAGCTCCACACCATCCACCCTGTAAAACGCAGGTTCTCTCCCTCCCCGGGACCCAAAAGTTTGCCTGCTGAGCACTGATCACCCCAGAAACATGCCAGGTGTCCCAAAATCGCCGTGGAGAGCGACATCGAGGGAACCCCCAGTCGCCCCACTGTTCACAGGCCAGAGGACCCCAGCCAGTCAAGATGGCGGCTGCTCGATATCGTGGCCTAGCCCGGCTGCAGAATCGGACTCAGACGGACAGGAGGCTGCAGCTTCGAGATTAGATGCATCTGATGTCTCCACAATACTGAGCAGTATGGCTGAGATGAAGGTATTTCTGGTGGGGGAGATGGAGAAGAATGCGAAGGCCTTGCAGGTTGACATACAGGCCCTAGGACTGCGTACTGCTGATCTGGAGTACTGTACCGTACCGAAACTATTTCGGAGGCTCATAACCTTCTAGTGGGTCATTTTAATGCTATGTCCCATAAGATTGACGATTTAGAATCACAGCTAGAAGACTTGGCTAATTGTTCCTACGGGATCTATCTTCGGATTAGAGGGCTGCCTGAGGGTGCTGAGGACGACCCGCTGGGTGACTTTGTAATCGCTATGCTGCGCCACGTGGCACCGGAGTTTCCTGTTCACGCCTGGGAGCTTGACCGAGCACACAGGGCCTTGCACACCCGAGGCACGACGGAAGATCGACCTAGGGATGTAATTGTGCGCTTTCTTCACTTTTCCACGAAGGAACTGATTCTACTTTAAAAACATTCTACTCCTGTGTTGTATGATGGTGCACCCCTGCGATTGTATCAAGACATCTCTCCGAACACACTACGTCATAGGTGACAATGGAAACCTGTTGCAGACCTTCATGAGCATAAAGTTGCGTTCGCATGGGGACACCCCTTTAAAATCTTGGCCTTCTGAAATAGAAGAACACATGTCCTTTTGCCACATGCTGATCCTACCAGATTCTTCCAGTCCTTGGATATACGACCTCCTGATGGCTTTGTATCCCCTGAGGGCCCGATTCCTCCACTGCTTGGTTTACCCATGGAGTGGGTACAGGTGAAGTCACCACGTCGTGGCCTTCCTTCCGGGATGAGTTCCGCTGATCATCTTCTTTCCTGCCTCTGTTGGGGCCGTGGCCCTCGTGACAGCCCTCGACTCTGCATCACCTTTGGATCAATACTTTATGGAATGTTCATGGGGAAGGGAGGGTTTTTTTTCCGCTTCTCTAAATTGTTTCCACTCTCGGGTGGATGGTGATGGCCGTGGGGACGAGTTGGCCTTCTGAACCCCTTTTGGTTTTGGGTTTATATGGCTCTGAGGTGTTTTTCCCTCATACCCTCACGGCTCCCGGCGAAGGGTAAGACCGGGAATTTTTCTATTTATGTATCTTTTTTTTTTTTTTTTTTTTTTGTAGTGTTTTTTTTTCCATTCATCTGGTAGTGAGGCACGTCTGCTTCTTTGCGAAGTAACGTGGCATATGGGCCTTTGCGCCGCACAGAGTGATCCTGATGTTCATACTCTGGGTGTGGTCTGACTGCGAGTCTTTCTTGTTTCTAACATGGCTTTGAAACTCGTATCACTAAATGTGAAGGGTTTGAATTCGCCCAACAAATCTGAGCGTGGAATTCACCCACTTTGAAATCTGAGAGTGGACATTGCTTTTATTCAAGAGCCACATCTGGTTAAACATGCAAAAACGATGCTCACTGACCATGTTTTCACTAGTGAATTTTCCTCGAGTGTTGGGCAAATGTAATGGTCTCAATTTTGATCCGTAAATCATGTTCCTTTCAAGTGGTATCGTGTAAGTATGATGTTGACGGCCGCTATGTTTTACTTTCTGGTTCCCTGTACTCAAACCTATAATTTTTTAAATGTGTACGCCCCCAATGCTTCCGCTACCGATTTCTGGAGCTCTCTTTGTGACGTACTTGACACGCTACCAAATGGAGCGATTTATATTGGGAGGGGACATGAACGTGATGCCTTGCCCTGCCGTTGACAGAAGTGATCGCCCTGTTTTGTCAGGCCTCCCTTCTGTGAGCGTGCAGGATAGGACATTCGCTCGATTTCTGCAACGGGTGGGCTTGATGTTTGGAGCGTTACTAACCTGAGTGTGAGGGATTACACTTTTTACTCAGCCCCCCATGGTTCCTATTCCCACATTGACCTTTTCCTTCTTAACGGACCGGCCATGTCTCATGTGATCCGAGCAGAAATTAATTCTATTTCGTGGTCTGATCACGCGGACATTGCTCTGTACTTACATACCCTGCGGGTGGCGGCTCCCTGGTCGTGGCGCTTGAATTCCTCCCTGCTGAAAGATCTTGTGGTTGTCCAACAATTACACGACCTGTTAATACAATATTTTGATGAAAATCCTGCTGAGGATGTCTCACTGTCCACAGTGGGGCCGCTCATAAGGTGGTGTTAAGGGGTTACTTAATTAAGATCGCTACTCACAGTAAACGTATTAAGCTTCAACAACTACTTTCCCTCTTGTCCTCTCTCCGCAGTCTGGAACAGAAACATAAAACCTCCCCGTCGTCTAAAATTTTAGAAGAGCTAGTATGCACTCGGACATCCATTAAGAAATTGTTATTGGATGATGTCGCTAAACAATTACTATGGTCCAGGCGCCTCTTCTATGAAAAGGCTAATAAAATGGAACATTACTGGCCCGCTCTCTAAAACCTAAAAGGAGGCATCCTCCTATATCAACCATACGCACCGCTACTGGGACGTTGGTAAACTCTCCTGCAGACATCCGTTCAGCTTTCACCACTTATTTCTCAACACTTTACCGACCTTCCCCCAACCATGTCCCGACTGACAAGACTTACGTGTCCGCTATTGATTCCTTTTTATCTTCTGTTCCCCTGCGGAGACTGGATTTGGATCAGGTTAATGACCTACATAACTGTATTACTGAGGATGAGGTTCATTGCGCTATTTTGGCATTGGGGGTAATAAGGCCCCGGGTCCCAACGGGTTCTCGGGAGGTTATTTTAAGACTTTCCGTGAGGAATTGGCCCCCACTCTCACTAAACTGTTTAATGATTGCGCTGGCGGTGAGGCCCTCCACCCGGACATGATACTAGCAGATATTGCCTTAATCCCTAAAGAAGGGAAGGACTTGACAGATGTAGGGAACTATCGCCCAATATCGCTTTGAATTTCAACGTCAAAATACTGGCTAAGACACTGGCGAATAGGCTGGGTCCTCTCTTGCAGCATTTAATACACCTGGATCAGGTGGGCTTTGTTCCCGGCCGACAGCTCTATGAAAATACCAGAAGAGGTGCCGATTTGATCTGGTGGATGTCGGAACATGTTACTCCTTCTCTTGTGCTGTCTCTTGACGCCGAGAAGGCTTTCAACAGGGTGGAATGGCCGTACCTCTTTGCTACTCTGGAGCAGGCGTGTCTCCCTGACAAGTTTCTTCATTCGGTGCACATACTATATACATTAATGTGTCTGCTCAGGTTCGGATACCGGGCTGTTATCCCACACGGTTTCCCATCCTGAACGGTACGCGCCAAGGCTGTCCCCTCTTCCCATTGTTATTCCTACTTTCCCTGGAACCTCTTTTGGCTACACTTAGGGGTCACCCAGATGTTAAAGGAGTGGAGGTGGGTGGGGAGTTTTTCACTGTCTCAGCCTACGCAGATGATATTCTTCTTACATTGGCTGAACCCCTATCTTCGCTTGCTGGATTGCAGGATGTATTGGAGTATGGCGCATTGACGGGTTTTAGAGTTAACTCATGACAAATCTTGTGCCATGCCTTTCCACATGTCGCGAGCGGCGATAGCTGTGGTGGGGACAGAATACAAATTCCGAATAATACACACTGACACTTCCTATTTGGGAATTTACCTAACTAGGGATCCCGCGGCCTTGTTCTCCCGTAATCTCTTCTTTGATCCAATGACTTAAGGGCGATCTAGAATGCTGGGGAGATAACATTATATCGTGGCTGGGGAGAATCCACAGTGTCAAAATGAATGTTCTCCCTCGCATTCTATTCGTTTTTCAGGCTCTCCCCCTAACGATCTCACGTAGTGATCTGCCAGAACTTCAACAGGCAATAGACTCTTTTGTATGGCAACACAAGAAACCTAGAGTAGCTAGGAGGCTGCTTTATCGTCCTAAGCTCAGAGGAGACTTAGGACTCCCTAACCTTTACCTTTACTACTGCGCTGCACAACTGGCCCAGGTGGTGGCGTGGCATTCTCCACCAGAATCTAGGAGATGGGTAGCATTGGAATCTGCTTTTATGTCACCTACCTCCCTGGCCCTTTATATTTGGATTCCTAAATGTTTTAGACCCCTTTTGCGCACGGTATGCCCGTCTATACTTACCTCTTTACGCTTGTTTGATGCCGCTAGGAAGACATTCGCTCTTACGGGTGACTCCTCCCCCTCACACCATACCTACGTAACTGCGCTTTTTCTCCAGGTCTTCATGAGAACGACTTTGCTGGCTTGTCTAGAGTTGGGTTGCAACGTTACCACGACTTGTTTGTACAGGGCCAGCTGATCACGTTTCAAATGCTGCAGGAGCGGGCGAGTCTGACCCCATTTGACTTTTTCAGATATATGCAACTTCAACACTATGTCTTCTATTCGGAACTAAAGACGATCTCGACTGCCCCACTCACGACTTTTCAACATCTCTGCGATGTAGGTGGTTCTCCTACAGGTCTTATTTCACAACTTCACCTTTTACTCTACTCTAGACCTGGGGAAAGGGGCCCTCTTACATACTGTAGTAAATGGGAAACCGATTTACTTGACCCCCTACCGGGTGATGAATGGGAAGATATCTGGAAACACATGGCCCGTTCATCTGTGTGACACCTCAAAAAGAGGCATATAAAATATTAATGCGATGGTACGTAACCCCAGTGTCTTTGCACCGTATGGGTATTTCTCCCAGTGATTTTTGCTGGTGGGACTGTGGTGAGAAAGGTACATACATACACATGTGGTGGAAATGCCCGGTTGTGCAATGCTTTTGGAGGTCGGTACATGGTAAATTTCAGGATATTTTTCAATGCCCACTGCACAGGGATCCTTGGGCATTTCTCCTCTCCCGCCCTCTCCCTAATATGTCCTCCGCAGGGCAGCGACTGTTTAATAGAATGGCTTTAGTGGCCAGGAGAGCCTTGGCGGCTGTTTGGCGCCAGAGCTCTCTGCCGTCCTGGGAGGTCGTAACTGACAAAATTGATGCCTGTCTCATGGACGACCTTACCGCCAAAGTTAGGGACACGGCGCGCTCCTTTTCTAAGATGTGGTCGTTATGAACTGAGTACCGGCCTCCTTGATTTACATGTGATTTCGGTCGTTTCCTTTCTCTATGCTGACCCCTAACTTGCTGATTGTCTTCGCTTATCACTTCAAAGCCTCACCCCAGTATTGGATGGTTTTATGTGATTTATTTTTATTTTTATTTTCGTTTTCCTTTAGTAGTCGTGTTTTTTTATTTTTATGTTAACCCGATAATATCGGGAAAATAATTGTTGTTCTGAAAATGTACGGAGTTGCACCTTCGTGATTTGTATACGCTGCTGTGTGTACTCTGTATATGTCTTTCTCTGTGAAATTCTCAAAATAAAGAATTTAAAAACCAAAAAATTGGACCTTTTTGGGGCCAGCTAGTGCCTTCCCACCGTAACCCCTCTGAGGTATTGTGGAAGAGTGCAGGGGTGGAGGTTTTGGGAATGCAGAAGAGATCCCCGATCTATTCAGTTACGTCAGCATCAGGGGAGTGATAGCTGCTGATCCAGGACTGATTCATTTTTACAAATGTCAGCCGGTCTACAGAGTTGGACAGACGCACTCTTTTGTCTGACAAAACCTCCAGCGACCCTGAACGTCCTTTCAGAAAGCATGCTGGATGAAGGGCAACCTAGCAGCTCCATAGCATATTGGCTAAATTCTGGCCAGTGATCCAATCTCAACATCCAGTAAGCCAGTGGATGATCTGCTGTAAAGGTATCCAGGTCTGCCCTTGCCCCTAGATAGTGCTGCACCATATGGTGAAGATGCTGGCAATGGGTGCCTACATTTGACGTCCCTGGGTGTCGTGGACAAAAAAAATTGGAAAAGGCATCAGTCAAGCGGCCCCCTTCACCGCTCTTCCTTTGATAAACAGCAGCCTCAGAAGCACCTGTGTCATCAGTTGGTATCCTACCAGTGTCTGGAAAGGTTACACAAGTGTCGCTTTAGAGTGTCCTCAAGTTGTTTCATCCTGTGCTCCCTCTGCAACCTTACCCTTGTATCGTGGATCAAGAAGGGTTGCCAACCAGTAATGATGCCTCTCCTCAATAGCACGGATCCTGGGGTCTTTTATCAGACTTTGCAGGATAAGGGAGCCCATGCAGCATAGGTTGGAGGTGGCATTAGCTTCAGAGTGTTCCTGGTCGCTGAGGATGACCGTATCGTGCACTACCTCCTCCCAGCCACATACTAGTCCTTGGGTTTCTGGGGACACAAAACCCTCCCTTGAGGAATCCCCACCTTCAATGCCCCACAACTTAAATATTCCTCATCTTCCTCCTGTCTGATCTGAGGACCCGCAGGAATGCTAACTGCGGAAAGACTGTGGCCTTGAGAGCTAGGGAAGGCCTCCTCTTCCTCCCGCTGCTCTGCCTCTAGTGCCACATCTATAATTCCCCGCAGAGTGCGCTCCAGCAGGAACACTAAAGGAATTGTGTCACTGATGCATGCACTGTTCCTGCTCACAATCCTCGTTGCCTGCTCAAATGGTGACAGTACAGTGCATGCATCCTTGATCATCAGCCACTGCGGGGGGGGAAATAAAACCAAGTTGACCTGAACCTGTCCTTGTACCATATTCCCACAGGTACTCATTGATGGCCCTCTGCTGCTTGTGCAGGCGCTGCAGCATTGCCAATGTCGAGTTCCACCTGGTGGGCATGTCACAGATCAGACGGTTTGTGGGAAGGTGAAATTCTCTTTGAATTTCTACCAGGCGAACACTTGCTTGGAATGGCCATCTGAAGTGGCTGCAGACTTTTCTGTTCTGACTGAGAAGCTCTGCAAGCCCTGGGTACCTGGTTAGGAAACGCTGTACCACCAGATTAAGGACGTGTGCTAGGCATGGTACATGCGTCAATTTACCCAGGCATAGGGTGGAGAGAAGGTTGCTGCCATTATCACAGCTGAAGCTGGCGTGGTGTTAACCATCTCTGCGCCTGCTCCTGCATAGCTGACAAAATATCTGGCTCGGTGTGGCTCCTGTCAACTAAAAAAACCAGCTCAAGCACAGTATGGCATCTTTTTGCTTGAGCCATTGCGTAGCCCCTGCCATGCGTCGGTTTAACTGCCACTTTGCCAGAGACATTGGAGGAGAAAGAAGAAGAGGTGGTGAAGCAGACAGACCTCATAAAAGCAGCTCTCTGGAGGTGTGGTGGATGAACAAGCTCCAGCACAGAGCCCCATCTTGGATCCCTCCCAGCTGCAATCAGAGTTACCCAGTGTGCCATGAAGGAAATGTACTGGCCCTGTCCATGCTTTCTGGACAACGTGTCTAAAGTAATGTGCACCTTGCTGCTGACTGCCTTTCCCAATGACTCCATAACAATGTCTTCCACGTGTTGGTATAGTGCTGGAATGGCCTTCCGTAAAAAGAAATGGCGTTAATTCGGCAGAGTCCACCAGCTGGAAAGGCAGCAGCTGTAATGCGAGTAATTTTGCCAAGCCGGCATTTAGACGTTGTGCATGTGGATGGTTGGGACAATATTTTTTCTGCCACTGCAGCAGCTGGGGCAACAAAATATGACTGCATAAATCTGCAGCTGATGTGATGCTAGCAGATTCAGAGGAAGGACGTGGTACACCCATTACTGTAGCATCATCCCTGTCAGTGGAGGTTGTAGGAAATGACATGGCAGGACATATAGTGGGGGTATAGACAGATGAGGAGGACGACCTATGACAGTGTTGTGCCAACAGGATGTGTGGCAAGTGGTCATATGTCGCCTTAAGCACGTGGTACTCAAGTGTCTGTCTTTCCGACGCTTGATCCTCTTCCGACATAGCTTACAAATAGCAACACTGCAGTCTGCTGCACATGTCGTGAAGAACTCCCAGACAGCAGAGATCCTGGACGTGTGCTGCTAGACAACAGTGCTCTGCACCTGAGCAGCTCTGACATCTGATGCCTTGGACTGGCTATGGTTGCTCAGAGGACGTTCTGCCTTGTTTTGTTGTGCCTCCTCCTCCCTTGACTCCTCTGTTCGATCAGGCACCCAGGTGGAGTCAGTGATCTCATCATCGTCATCACCCCCTATCTCCTCTTTACTGGAGCCAACTTGGCAGTGTGCTGCAGCTGCTGGGGGAACAGGAGTGCCAGTTCTTTGTGTGTCACTGGCACCCTCTCACACTAGGCTGATTATACTCCCTTCCTCAACCTCAGAGTCAACATCAGAGCACTGGAGTTGCTGCGCATCCTCAAACAGCATGTCACTGTCACTTTAGTCACACAATTCAGCTGACTCCTTCATGTATGATAGTGAGGCTACGCAGCGGCGTAGCGTGGGTTGTCAGCGCCCGGGGCAAGGCAAGAATTGTGCGCCCCCCCCAACCTGTGGACACAGTAACACACCCTTATTCCTTTCTACCAGTAGAGTATTGACCCTCTTACTCCACAAGCACATGTATTGTATATTAACAAAATACTGATATAATAAAAAAATGAAACATACATACCCCCCACGCTACGCCACTGCTACCAGTCACCCTGTCCCAGTATACACTAGCATAGTTCCACTGTAACGGTTAGCCCCTGCTTGGGCCATCGTGGTGGCTTGGAACATGAGATGAAGCCCTTAAGGCAGGTGAGTAACTGACTGGACACAAGGACAGACGGATTTCTCCAAAACCAAGGAGCACCAAAAAACAGAACAGAATTGCCACTAAGCTCCGAAGGCTTCAAGACCGACAGACAACTTAGGACACTCAGGAACACAAAGATACACTTGACAATCCGTGAAGGGAGCAGGCTGCAGGACAGTAAACAAAACCGACAGACTATACTAAAAGAGGTCCTTATAAGCGGCCTCTGAATATAATACTAAACTAAGACAGACAAGGTACATAAAACATGAAACATACAAGAATCGTCAATCAGGCAGAGGTTGGCAACAGATCAGAAATATAGGGTACCGGGGGGAGTAGAAGGGATAGTCAAAAATAAAGCCGAGGTCAGAACCAGAAAACACTTGAACAGGAATGCTTTGCAGCAACTCAGGAAACACGAACCAGACAGAACCACCATCAAACTCCACAAACAGTCAATGAGGCTCTGTGCTGCTGGGAATATATAGGGAGTGGGTCTGTGTGATTGGGCCATGTGACCCCAGACCAGGAGATCACAACAGAACCCCAGATCAGCCCTAAACAGCACAGCCAGACACACCATAGGGGAAAAACAAACATGAAGACCCTTCACCACCAGGGGGCAAGGCCAAGATGTGACATCCACTCTCACACTATACCCAGTCACTCTCTCCCAGTACCCCAGTCACCCTCTCCCTCAAGTACCCCCAGTCAAAGTACCCCCACTTTTTCCCAGTACCCCCAGTCACGCTCTCCCAGTACCCCCAGTCACGCTCTCCCAGTACCCCCATTCACCCTCTCCCCGTACCCCCAGTACCCCCTCACTGTGTGTGTTGGTTACACTGCTCTGGTGTCACACAGTGCCGCCTACCTGCATGGAGTTGCTGGTGGTCCGGGGGGTGGGTTGTCCAGGGTTCTTAGTGAGGACTGGATTTTAAATGTGCTGCAGGGCAGGCACCTCCCTCCCCCCTCCCTGTTCAGCAGCCACAGGGCTGCTAGCGGTGGGGTGCTGGCACAGGGCTTAAAGGGGGGCTGACAAGCGTGATATAGGGTGTTCCATCGAATAATGCTGCACTGCTTCACGTGACTCATGTCAGTGTTCTGTAGTCAGGACAGGACCAGAATTTTATGTTCTGCTCCTCCCTTCCGGATGCTGAGTGTTAAGTCACCGCCGGCACTGCAAAACCTGGCGGCTGCATGTGCAAGGGCCTCTCACGGACACCAGTGTCTGTGAGCGGACACCTTGCTGATCCCTGCTGGAAAATATTAGTGGTTCAAATTTCTTTTGAAATTTTGCACCCCCTAAGAAAATTGCACCCGGGGCGACCGCCCCCGAGGCACCCCCCACGCTACGCCACTGAGGCTACGGCAGGAGTAGCTGTGGACATGGAGGCTGCACTAGATGATTTTGCAGCTGAGGTGGACTGTAAACCACTACAAGCCTGGCTGGCAGAGGACTCAGAGGATGAGGATGGCCTGGTTAGCCAATCCTGCAATTCCTCTGTATGTTGCTGCTGCTTAAGATGGCCAGCACCAGTTAGAAACAAGGACAAGCGTGCCCCTACAGAGGATGCACCACGTCCACGACGACCAGGGGCACAGCCTTCCGACACAGATGCTGCTTGCCCTCTTATCTGTGTCTGGGAGCGTCTGCCTGTCCCTTTTGGTCTTTCTGACATGGTGAGTGATATATAGATTAAAGATATACATATTTTCCAGAACAATGCTATACGTCAGTGTTACACCCTGATAGCTGGCAACACCCAGATTCTACTCTGAATAGATAAACCGATGAACTCTGATTAAACTGTGTTATTGTATGGTATCTAGAATTAAATTAAAGATATACATATTTTCCAGAACAATGCTATAAATTGGTGATACAGCCTGATAGCCTGGCAGCAGCTGGCAGTGACAACACACAGATTACAATTCCCAGATATCTGCTAGAAGTATGTGGGACCCCCTGATAGCTGGCAGTGAGAAGACACCGATTACAATTCACAGAAATCTGCTAATCTCCTCTCACTCCTGCAAAAAAACACGTGCTGGGGCTGCGGGGAAGCCTTATATAGTGTGCTGCAGGACTTAGCTCTGTGAGCCCATGATTGGGAAAAATTTGCCCATAGTCTTGCACCTGTCTTGCACCTGTGGTCAGGTGCAAGGCTGTAGCCAATTACAATGGAAAAGTGCATTGTGGGCGAACACGCGGAAATGTTAGATGTTTGCCGAACGGCCGATGTTCGAATCAAACTCATGTTCGGATCGAACCGCCAGCCCATCTCTACTCACAATGAGGATAACCGAAAGTTTGCACAACTATATATCCTTGATCCCGATGAGGCCGCAAAACAACGCCTCATGATTAATGAAAATTCTAAATGCAACACAGAACTCATGACAGAGTTAAGTTCTTTTATGGATAAAAACAATCCATTTGCAGAAGCCTGCAAAATGTTATATGAAGTACAGTAGTGCACACTTAGTACATGTACAAATACAGTACACACAGAATAAATGCACGTATAGCAAAAGAACATATAGCATAATATACACCCCCCCAGAATAATATACACAGCACTGAGCCCCCAGACTATTTTCCACAGTTCACATGGATATTATTGACCCCAGCTCATATGGGTATATATTGCCCCAGTTCACATGGATATTGCCCCAGCTCTCATGGATAATGCCCCAGCTCTCATGGATAATGCCCCAGGTCTCATGGATATTGCCCCCAGGTCTCATGGATAGTGCCCCCCAGGTCTCATGGATAGTGCCCCCCAGGTCTCATGGATAGTGCCCCCCAGGTCTCATGGATAGTGCCCCCCAGGTCTCATGGATATCGCCCCCCCAGGTCTCCTGGATATTGCCCCAGCTCACCTCTCCTTGCCGGCGGACGCTTGCTTCCTGCTTGAACGGCCGCTGACAGGAAGTGCAGCCGCTGTCAGCGGCCGTTCAAGCAGGAAGCAAGCGGCTGCCAGCAATCATTTCGGGCTGGGCGCTTCACAGCTGTGAAGGGGCGCAGCCATGGCTCGAGACCTGCTGGAAAGCTGCGGGAACGCAGGTTCCCGCAACCTGCGTTCCCGCAGCGTTCCCTCAGGACTCGAGCCATGGCTGCGCCCCTTCACAGCTGTGCCCGAGGCAGGCGCCTCACTTGCCTCGCCCTTCCTACGGCCCTGATTGTATGACTGTGTGCGATAATCTCTTCAACAGCGATATTCCTTTCATCATAGACAACTTTTTACACTGAGAATGTAAACTTTATAATAAAATATTTAATATTACTTGATAAATATTAGAGTGAATATAATTATAGCTGTTGGATTAATTTTTGGTGGTTGTTTATATTATTTTTTTATTTATTGTTCTCTGTCGTGTTATATTGTTTATGTACATTATGTTTAATGGTCAGTATAGGTGACATTATGTAAAGCTGAATGTGATGCAGAACTTGTTAGAACTTAGAACTTTTGAGTTCAACAGCAGGTTTTCTTGATCAATGCATAATTGATTTACCAGCCGAATTGTGTTATTCAGCCATTTATATGTGTATGGTGTATTATTTATTTAGACTTGACAAAGACCCGATAGGGTCGAAACGTTGTCTAGTGTTTATGTTCACTGTGGAATTAAAATCTTTTAGTACTACTACGGGAGTCGGCAACTATATATTTTTCTGATTGTTGCTGGATTGGGGAGTCTTCCATGCCGGCTGGTAGACCTTCGTGATTGCAGCACATCTTTTCTATAGAATATATAAGCACACAATTTGGATGATAAAATGTGAAAAAATATTTTTACATGCTGTAAATGATTGAAATCTGAATGGAAATGTCCTCACACAATCAGGGTTATTCAAAGAGAATCGAAAAGTCACCGTGCGTTCGGTGACTATTCGTTCCCTGCACTTCGGGGCGATTCGGCGATCCTATTTCACCGACCCTGTGGTGTATTCAGCAAGCACCGCAGGGCCCCCTTAGTGCAGGGAAAACTCGCAGCAAATCCGCCGAACACTCACCGTAACCTGCAGAAAACAGCTGGATTAATCACACCGAACACGCCGGAGAAACCCGACTAGCCGCCGATCACAGCCGCCAGAAAAAGCCGACACGCAGACGAACGAGGTGAAAAAAAAAACGTACGCTTGAAGGTTTGAAATTTTAAACACTGTTTTCAAAAAAACTACTGAATGAAAATGTCTGGAATTTACATATAAGATCCTATGAATGATAATAAAAAGGGCCATTACAGAAAAAAGAAAAAACGATTTAAAAAAAATGGAAAAAAAAGTTTGCCAAAAAATGCCTAAAAGATCCTAAAAAATCTATAAATAGAGTTTTAATGCAGAATAAAATAAGTGGTTTTAGATATTGAATTAAAACGGGAATAATTTTAACATTGACGCCTAAGGGAATCGCCTGAATAAATCTGTCGAATGAGACCACCGAACAGCCGGGCATTTCAGCAACTTTTCCCTGCAGTTTTGTGTTCTCTGAATAGATGAAGCATTGCTTCTCTATGGGGGATTTCACTGCCCTCAAACAGGCACCGTATGTGCAGGCAATTCGCCAACATTTGCCGAACTGCCTGCTCTCTGAATAGGCGAATGGCCAGGAAAGGTAACCGTACGCTGAATTTCAGTGTTCGGTTACTTTTCGGGGCCAGATCTGCTCTCTTTGAATAACCCTGATAATCTTCCTAGTTAGATATATCCATATCTGCCTGGTTTAGCCCTGTGCACATAATGCCCAAAGATCCATAACTGTAAAATCAGCTGCTCAAAGCTCTAAAATATCAGGCTTTCAGCAGCCGATGTAGGGAAAAAAGAAACTAGACCAACCGCACCAACATCTAACTCAATTTCGCAGTAGATGGCGCCATCTACTAGCCAAAAGTAGGTTATTTACAGTAAGACATACAATCGGTATAAACTCAAATATTTCTTACTTTGAAATTAAATAAAAATGATTTTACAAAAAAACACTGGTTTCTGACGTTTCTTTGGAAAATCACTTGCTAGTGAAGGGGTTAATTATGCAAACAGGCACAAAAATGGTATGTAAGCCAACCGGATCGCTCAGCCAATCGCTCTACAGATACCGGAATTGCTGCAGAGCAATTGGGTAAAGCAACGCAGTGGCACTGAGGATGAGTAAGCACCATGTCTTAAGGTGAGGCTGATGCGCAGTGGGTCTCACTGGCACAGTGCTTTCAGTATGATACTGTGGCAGACTGTTCTGTTTACAGGTGGTGAGGGAGTTCTCACCTTACCATCATTCAGACTGGCCCACTGAGCCATCGACCCACCAGGAATCTCCCAGTGTCCTTATGGGCAGTACATGCCTGCTGGTTAGATATAGCTGTATCTGCCTGGTTATATATATATATCATATCTGCACTATTACATAACCTAAAATATGTTTTCATGTCGCTAAATTCCAAAAAATGCCCACCTAAATCTTCAGTTCCAGGTCCGTAGAGAACTTAATACAGCCCTGATTGTGATTCCAACCAAGAAACTGATCTATTTCTTTTGTATGTTTTGCAGAAATCCAAAATCTTCTGATGCACCGCTCTTGTTGGCAGGGATCAAAGAGGAAAGAACCTCCCACTCCAACATATACAGTCAGGTCCAGAAATATTGGGACCTTTGACACAATTCTAACATCTTTGGCTCTATACACCACCACAATGGAGTTGGAATGAAACAAACACAATGTGCTTTAACTGCAGACTGTCAGCTTTAATTTGAGGGTATGTACATCCAACTCAGGTGAACGGTGCAGGACTTACAGCAGTTTGTAGATGTGCCTCCCACTTGTTAAGGGACCAAAGGTAATGGGACAGAATAATAGACATAAATCAAACTTTCCCTTCTTAACCCCTTAGTGACCGGGCGTTTTTACACAAATCCGTCTTTTAGTGACCGCTGCTGTTTTTACGTTTCTGCGCTGTTAGTGTTTAGGTCAAATTTTCCTCTTACTCGTTTATTCAACCCACACATATTATACACCCTTTTTCCCGCCATTAAATGGACTTTCTAGAAATACTATTATTTCCATCATATCGAATAATTTACTATAAAAAAAATATGAAATATGATGAAAAAATGGTAAAAACACACTTTTTCGTAATTTAATCCCCAAAATCTACAACCACCCAAAAAGACCCCGGCTAAATAGGTTCAAAATTTTGTACCGAGACTAGAAATACCCAATTTTTACATGCGTTTGCTTTTTAACCCCTTCACTGCTGAGACAGTTCGCCTATGTGCGCTGCGCTCATTCTGACCATTTTGTGCTAATTATTTTTAGATGACAGCCTAGGTCCTATTTAATTAAACCCCCGCTAGACAAAAAAACTTTTTTTTAAAAAAATTTTTTTATTTTATTTAATTTTTTTTTTTTTATTTATTTATTTTATTTTTATTTCTTTTAAAACCAAAACTGGTCATGTGTGGTATCATTGGAAAGGCGCCACTGTTCAACAATGAAAATGTTTCTGACTTGAAATTACTTATTTCGTATTGATTTGAGTATGTTAAAAACCAATATGACATTTAAAACGCTGAGTTAGCTCTCTTTTCCGAGATATAGTCCATTTATGATGTTTTAGGATATGTATATGAAATGAAGCGTGTGGCGCTTCCAGCGGCTAATCAAGGTAGTACGTAAAGCAAATATAGGGGTTGGCAAACCTGAGAGCGGGAATGAAGAGTCATTGTAGATCTTTTTTTTGTTCATTAACAACTTGTTTTAGTTCATTGTATGTTTACAGCTTGCTTGGAGTGAATGTCATAGTGTTGTTCCTTTCATTGTTTGCAGGTTTATTTTGTGGTCAACTTAACTTGAAAAGCCAGGATGCCACGTCATTGCTTAAACAAATCTGACAATTTTTGTTATGTATGCCGCCCAGAAACGCCCTATGACTCCACTCGTGAAGACAGCTTACCACCATTATTTTGGTATGAAAGTAGGGGATCAAGACAAAACGTGGGCACCTCATTTTTGCTGCAATTCTTGTTCTGTGAATCTACGTGGATGGATCCGTAAAAACGGACGTTCAATGCCCTTTGGCATCCCTATGAGTTGGAGAGAGCCGACAAATCATGTAGATAACTGCTATTTCTGCATGGTACCTCCTATTAAGAAAGGTATATCAAGAAAGAAGAAGTTAGGCATGAAATACCCCAACATCCCGTCAGCTATCCGACCAGTGCCACATGGGGACAATCTCCATGTACCTATCCCACCAGAGGAGTACAGTCTGGACTCAGATGAAGACAGTACGGAGGCGACATCATACCCATACCCTGAAGCTTTGACATCACAGGATCCTGATTTCGCACCTGAGTCATTGTGTGAGCCACACAGACTTACCCAAGGTGAACTAAGTGATTTAATTCGAGACCTGGACCTACCAAAAGACAAAGCCGAGCTTCTAGGTTCTAGGCTCAAACAGTGGAATCTTCTAGAACGTAATGTTAAAGTGTCAGTGTACAGGAGTCGGCAGAAAGATTTGCTTCCATATTTTAAAAACGATAATAACCTAGTTGCCTGCTGTGATGTGAATGGTTTGATGACAGCTTTGAATGTGGAGCACAAGCCACAGAACTGGAGACTATTCATAGACTCATCAAAGCTTAGTTTAAAAGCTGTTTTGCTACACAATGGAAATTCTCTTCCTTCAATTCCTGTAGGCCATGCTGTACATATGAAGGAAACATATGCCAATATGAAATTACTTCTGGAAGCAATTAAGTACAAAGACCACCAATGGCAGATCTGTGGAGACCTGAAGGTGATTGCAATATTGCTGGGCATGCAGTTGGGATACACCAAGTACTGCTGTTTCCTGTGTGAGTGGGACAGTCGGGCTAGATCCTCACACTACAACAGAAAAGACTGGTCTCCAAGGGAAACTCTGCGACCCGGGGAAAAGAACGTCCAACACAGTCCTCTGGTTGATCGAAGCAAAATTCTTCTGCCCCCTTTACACATCAAACTCGGCCTTATGAAGAACTTTGTAAAGGAATGAACAAGGATGGAGGGGCTTTCAAGTACCTGAGAGACAAATTTCCACGGCTGAGTGAGGCTAAAGTTAAGGAAGGAATCTTCATTGGTCCTCAAATTCGTGAACTTCTTGTGGATGAAAACTTCGAGCTAGTCCTCCAGGGCAATGAGCAACCAGCTTGGGAAGCCTTTAAAAGTGTTGTGCATGGTTTCTTGGGTAACCGAAGGGCTGGAAATTATGTTGATCTTGTGAACAACCTTCTAGACAAGTACCATCGCTTAGGCTGCAACATGTCCCTCAAAATGCACTTTCTTCACTCTCATCTAGATTTCTTCCAGAAAACTGCGGTGCAGTGAGTGATGAGCATGGTGAGCGGTTCCACCAAGACATTTCAACAATGGAACGAAGATATCAGGGTCGGTGGAACTGTGCCATGCTTGCAGACTACTGTTGGACATTGACAAGAGATGCCCCAGAACAGGAGTACAGGCGGCAAGCAAAGAGAAGGCGCACTCATTTGTAGGGCACTATTTCTGTATTTCAGGTAGTAATTTCAATTCCTCTATGTTTTTGTCGTTTTGTATGTTTTATTTTGTGTAATTTAGGATTGATTGAATCAAAATAACTTTCATTTACATCGTAGTAGTAAAATATAATACTGTTGAAATTTGCTTTTCACTATAATTGTATATGGAAGAATAAGTTGTGTATCTCCGAAACTAGAGCTAATAAAAAAAATCTATTACCAGATTCGTTTTTTTAGACCCGAAATTAGTCAAGTTTAACTACTTTCATTAAGGAAACAAAAAAAAGGATTTTGTTTGTTGAGCAATCAGGCCTGTCAAATGATGTCAAATATGACCATCTAGCTGCCATGGATCGGGAGATATGGGGATCCTTAGGATCCCCTTATCTCTACATGGCAGCTAGATGGTTAACTGTCCCACTGACATCCTCACACATATGGTGAGGTTGTCAGTGGGTGGGTGGGGACCTGGAGGTTTGGCTGACATTCAAGATGTCAGCCCCCCTCCAGGTTCGAATCGCGTTTTGGCACCAATTGGTGCCGAAACGTGATCCAGCGGCGAAACAGTTAATGCTATACACAGCTGAAAAGGGGAAACTCTCCCCTTTTCAGCGGTTTAAAAATTATCTCCCTAGTTGCAATGGTTGGGGAGATAGAGGGCTCCGAAGGAGTCCCCCCTCCCCTCCATTGCTTTGCATGGGGACGCCTGCTGATGACGTCACCACGCAGCGTGGCGACATCATCAGCCTCGCCTGCCCATGTAAATCACATGGGCAGGCTTCCTCCTGCCAGATCGCCGAGGGATCCAGCGAGGGAGGTGAGTATCGGGCGGGAGGGGGATTAGGCGCCGCTGACGTACCCTGTACGTCTGCGGGTCTAAGGGAGACCTGTGGACAGGACGTACAGGGTACGTCAGGGTCCTTAAGGGGTTGCAGATCCTTTGCAGTCAATCACAGCCTGAAGCCTGGAACGCATAGACATCACCAGACGCTGGGTTTCATCCCTGGTGATGCTCTGCCAGGCCTCTACTGCAACTGTCTTCAGTTCCTGCTTGTTTTTGGGGCATTTTCCCTTCAGTTTTGTCTTCAGCAAGTGAAATGCATGCTCAATGGGATTCAGGTCAGGTGATTGACTTGGCCATTGCATAACATTCCATTTCTGTCCCTTCAAAAACTCTTTGGTTGCTTTTGCAGTATGCTTTGGGACATTGTCCATCTGCACTGTGAAGCTGCCGTCCAATGAGTTCTGCAGCATTTGGCTGAATGTGAGCAGATAATATTGCCCGAAACACTTCAGAATTCATCCTGCTGCTTTTGTCAGCAGTCACATCATCAATAAATACAAGAGAAGCAGTTCCACTGGCAGACATACATGCCCACGCCATGACACTACCACCACCATGCTTCACTGATGAGGTGGTATGCTTAGGATCATGAGCAGTTCCTTTCCTTCTTCATACTCTTCTCTTGCCATCACTCTGGTACAAGTTGATCTTGGTCTCATCTGTCCATAGGATCTTGTTCCAGAACTGTGAAGGCTTTGTTAGGTGTTGTTTGGCAAACTCTAATCTGGCCTTCCTGTTTTTGAGGCACACTAATGGTTTACATCTTGTGGTGAACCCTCTGTATTCACTCTGGTGAAGTCTTCTCTTGATTGTTGACTTGACACACATACTTACAGTATCACTCACTCTCAGCACAATGTGCCAGGCAAAGCTGTTACAGTAACTGACTGCTGCTCATCACATCGCTCAGAGTTTCAGTAAAACTAGTAAATAATATTTTTATATATAAGAGGTTAGAACAATATTATTTCCTTGTTTTACTGAAACTCTGAGCGCTGTTACAGCTGAGCCTGATACAATGTACTGAGAGATAATATAACAAGCAGCCGATCTCAACGCTCACAGCCACTGGATTTAAAGGCTAAAATAAAAGGCTCCTCTCTGTATAATGTATAGAACATTCTCCTGCATTAATTAATACCCCTCTCTGTATAATATAGATAACATCATCTTACATTAATTAATACCCCTGTCCGTATAATGTATACAACATCCACCTGCATTAATTAATGCCCCTCTCTGTATAGAACATCTTACTGCATTGGCATGTGGAGGGTGCAGAACTTCGAAATGCAATGCTTATCCAGCACAGGAGAGGGAACTTTTACTTAAACTTTGTATCTCTGGGGGAGACACAGGAATATAAAAGCAGGGGAGAGGGAAAATATTAACGTAAATCGGTCTGAAAGCTCAGAGAAGAGATGACTGGTGCAAATTGATTTTTATAATAAAATAAAGCACTTTAAATCTAGGGAAAACATTCAAATAAATCACACTGAAGGCTTATAATGACAGAGTGACTGTGAGAGCTGGATACTAAATGTATCAGACGTAAAAAAAAACCTTTATAACAAGCAGCACTGGGAGAGGAGAGGGACTTTATATAAAACGTGTATTATAGATGAGGAAAGGGGGAATGTGCTCCTGGATAATATAAAATATATCAGACCTAAGCCCCTATTATGCAGAGCGGGAGGGGAGATAACACACGTTTTATAAAGTCCCTCTCTTCTCCCAGCGCTGCTTGTTATAAAGGGGTTTTTACTATCCAGCCCTCCTCTGTCATTATCTTTCAGTGTGATTTATTTGAATGTTTTCCTTCTCCAGCTGCTTTTATCATCTTGTTTGCCTCATAGACATGCAAGGGTTAAGTAAAGGTTTCCTCTCCTGTGCTGGCTGTCTGTGCTGCGAGTGAGTATTCTGGAGCTCTATCACTGTCAGATTTTCGGGTAGGGGTCGGGAAGGATTACACATACAAACCTTTTCTGTAGCTTTACGATGTTGCGCTCAATACTGGTCTCCTTCACTCATCAATAGAATATCACAAAAAGGACTGAAACTAAAATGTAGTGCATTTTATTTTAGTTTCTTCTGTTTTTTGTACTGAGCAGTTTCGTATCTCTTGACTCATACTAAAACTAAATTATCCCAAAATTCGGACTAAATCGTTTTAGTACTAAAACAAATGCACATGTCTATTTTACACACATACACCTACCGCGTGGAGAGTGTTCTTGATCTGGCCAACTGTCGTGAAGGGTGTTTTCTTCACCAGGGAAGGAATTCTTCGGTCATCCCCCACAGTTGTTTTTCGTGGTCTCCCGGGTCTTTTGGTGTTACTGAGCTCACGGGTGTTTTCCTTCTTTTTGAGAATGTTCCAAACAGTTGTTTTGGCCATGCCTAATGTTCTTGCTATCTCTCTGATGGGTTTGTTTTGTTTCTTCAGCCTAATGATGGCTTGCTTCACTGATAGTGACAGCTCTTTGGATCTCATCTTGAGAGTTGACAGCAACAGATTCCAAATGCAAATAGCACACTTGAAATGAACTCTGGGCCTTTTATCTGCACATTGGAATTGGGGTAATGAGGGAATATCACACACTTGGCCATGGAACAGCTGAGAAGCCAATTGTCCCATTACCTTTGGTCCCTTAACAAGTGGGAGGCACATCTGCAAACTGCTGTAAGTCCTACACCGTTTACCTGAGTTGGATGTACATACCCTCAAATTAAAGCTGAAAGTCTGCAGTTAAAGCACAATGTGTTTGTTTCATTGCAACTCCATTGTGGTGGTGTATAGAGCCAAAGATGTTAGAATTGTGTCGACGTCCCAATATTTCTGGACCTGACTGTATATAACCCAGGTAAGTGCAACATTGTTGCATTCCCACCAATAGCTTCTCAGAACCCATCCTGACTGTCCGGCACAGGCCAGCAGTCATGCACCCCTTCCCATTAGGTCCAGGGGATTTCTATACTTGGAAAGCCTGTAGGAATAATAAATATTTATCTGTTAACTGTATAAAATAATTTTGCTCATGAGTTACTAGAGAAAAATTTAATATCAATGATTTATTAAGCTGTTATTTACTCACATGCCAATGCAACTTATAGTATGTGGGTAGGAGGACTCAACCCCTTCAGAAGTGTATTTCCCAGAATATTCATAATATAGGAATTGGATATAAGAAGAACCACAATGTCTCATACCTCTTTAAAAAATGTTATAGCTCTCACGAACCAAGCCCATGGGTGCAGACAGTCCCTATGCTGGATTTTCTTACACCTGAGCCCTGCCAGCAGCTTCATGCCTTAGGGAACTCTGCATGTTTCATTCTTGGATTTCATGCAGACCTCTCTGAAGGAAGTTGCAGGTACTGCCCTCTACAGTCTTACATGTGAATTCCTATTTAAGGGTGTAGCCCATCAGAACCTGTCCTTCTGCATCCTAATACTAACTGTGACCTTGAGATTTGCCTGTTCACTCCTGATCGTCAAGCCTTACCATTATTTTGTTTGCCAAGCGCCATCTTTTCCAGTGCACCCTCGTCAGGGATTGTATAACATAGGATCCCTGGGCAGAGATATCAGAGTAATACAGGAGTGCATTTAAGAGCGTAGTCAGAGGCAAACCAAGGGCATGGGCAGGATACAGAGGATGAAAGAACACAACTTACCAGCAAGGCAGTCAGGATAGGACTGGCTTTATACAGAGGAGCACCTAGCAAGCACACTCTCCATTTGATTAGGTGTTTGCAATTTGCTTAGTGAATGCTTTGGTATTTGTCCCTTTAAGAGCAGGCCTGGTGTGCATACCAGAGTACCCTGCACAGAGGGAGACAATGCAGAGCTGAGTAGGGACACACAACAGGACTTGGGTTTGCCGAGCAGTTGGGATACGCCGACAGACCTGAGCCTGCCACGTTACTGGCATGTGCTGTGAGACCGGGATCTGTCACTGCCATGCCAGAGGAGATGCTGAGTCAGGGGCGGATCCAGAGACTAGTCTCGGGATGGGCACTGACAGAAAATAAGGTGTTTTAGCAGAGAGCCCAACTCACGAGAATTTACAGAGGGCCCAGCTCGCAGGAGTTTACAATCTAGAGGAGCAGAGGGTCCAGCTCACAGGAGTTTACAATCTAGAGGAGCAGAGGGTCCGGCTCACAGGAGCTTACAATCTAGAAGAGCAGAGGGTCCAGCTCACAGGAGCTTACAATCTAGTGGAGCAGAGGGCCCGGCTCACAGGAGCTTACAATCTAGTGGAGCAGACTGTCAGGCTCACAGGAGTTTATAATCTAGAGAAGAAGAGGGTCTAGCTCACAGGAGTTTACAATCTAGTGGAGCAGAGGGTCAGGTTCACAGGAGCTTACAATCTAGAGGAGCAGAGGTCACACAGGAGTTTACAATCTAGAGGAGCAGAGGGCACCCAGGAGCTTACAATCTAGAGGAGCAGAGGGCACACAGGCGCATACAATCTAGAGGAGCAGAGGGTACCCAGGAGCTTACAATCTAGAGGAGCAGAGGGCACCCAGGAGCTTACAATCTAGAAGAGCAGAGGGCACCCAGGAGCTTACAATCTAGAAGAGCAGAGGGCACCCAGGAGCTTGCAATCTAGAGGAGCAGAGGGCACACAGGAGCTTACAATCTAGAGGAGCAGAGGGCACCCAGGAGCTTACAATCTAGAAGAGCAGAGGGCACCCAGGAGCTTGCAATCTAGAGGAGCAGAGGGCACACAGGAGTTTACAATCTAGAGGAGCAGAGGGCACACAGGAGCTTACAATCTAGAGGAGCAGAGGGCACCCAGGAGTTTACAATCTAGAAGAGCAGAGGGCACCCAGGAGCTTACAATCTAGAAGAGCAGAGTGCACCCAGGAGCTTGCAATCTAGAGGAGCAGAGGGCACCCAGGAGCTTGCAATCTAGAGGAGCAGAGGGCACACAGGAGTTTACAATCTAGAGGAGCAGAGGGCACACAGGAGTTTACAATCTAGAGGAGCAGAGGGCACACAGGAGCTTACAATCTAGAGGAGCAGTTTACAGACTCGTATCTGAGTGGTTTATTACTGTGCAGCTCTAGCTTTCTTATACACCCTGTAGGAAGGATCAAACTCTCCGGGATCCATTACTTACCTCCCTGGTGTCCCTGCACAGAGGCTCCAGCCACTCTCTCCTCTGATCCTGTTGCACAGTGCAGCCTCGGATCTACCCCTTTCCTGTGACTGTCAGGCAGGCATGGAAGGAGACAGGCTCTGCCACATGGTCACCGGGAAAAGGATCACCATGTGACACACCCCTGACACATGACTGGGAGGGGCAATCCACAGTGCTTCTGCGCAGTGTGTGCCTCTGCAAATCGCGATGTCTGCATTCACTGCACACATCGCAATTTGAGTTCTGGAGGTCAGCCTGGCAACTGCACTGTTCGGGGGGCAATTGCCCCATTGCCCCCCCTGGATCCGCCCCTGTGTGGATGAAAGGAACATGTGATAAGTTGCCATTTGATATACCTTTGGTTTGGCGAGAGCCCACAGATCGTTCCAGTGACTGTTACTTCTGTACGATCCCACCGAGATTTGAAGGTCATAGTGGAGTGGTAGGTATCAGGGTAGATGGGATGAACATATTCTGGCTGACTATTGTTGGAGCATCAGGCAAGATTGTCCACAGATAGAACACTCCAGGAAAAGCTATAAGTGTAAATGTGTGCCTTAAGTGCTTTCTAATTTGACTACTTGCACACAATTCATCAGACACCCACTGATGAAGCTGCGTCCAGCGAAACGCGTTTGAGGTGTACTTTTATTACTTGCCTTTAATAAACTGATTATAGATTTTATCACCTTGAGTGATTCTTGGTGAATAAATCTGAAATATCCTTTGGAAGACATCTTTCGTTTTGTATTCCTGATACCTGGATCTTAAGAAGGACAATCGGTGTCCCTCGTTAAATTCACTGATTGTCTGCCGTTTGGTGCCGTTTTTGTTAAAATTGGCACTGCAAAATGTGAGTATAATCTCTTTTACTCATTCACTCTGTCTGTGATAATCAGTCTACACTAGGGTTGCACCGATACCGATATTAGCATCGGTATCGGGCCGATACTGGGTACTGCAGGAGTACTTGGTACTCATGCAGTACCCCCTGATATTTTTCCCGATACCGGAAGCGGCATTGAGCCGGCTTGCCGGCATCCGAGGGGCTGCGGTGGCTGTCCGAATGCTCTATCGGCATTCGGACAGCCGCCCCTGGAGCTCTCTGTGATACTTACCTTCCTGGGCACCGCCGGGAATGTCTCCGCACGTCGCTCGTTGGAAGGACCTCAGCCGCGACCACGTGGGACCATGTGATCGCGGCTGGGGTCCTTCCAACGAGCGCACGCGCGGAAACTTTCCCGGCGTCGCTCAGGAAGGTAAGTATGAACACAGTGAGCAGCTGCAGGGCCTGTCCGAATGCTGATAGAGCATTCGGACAGGCCCTGCAGCTGCTCTCCGCGACGATACTTACCTTCCTGAGCGACGCCGGGAAAGTTTCCACGCACGCGCTCGTTGGAAGGACCCGGCCGCGATCACATGGTCCCACGTGGTCGCGGCTGGGGTCCTTCCAACGAGCGCACGCGCAGAGACATTCCCAGCGGCGCCCAGGAAGGTAAGTATCATCGCGGGGGGGGTACATGAGCTGTGGGGGCATATCCATGTGTGAACTGGGGCATATCCATGAGCTGGGGGCAATACCCATGTGTGAGCTGGGGCAAATCCATGAGCTGGGGCAAATGCATGTGTGAGCTGGGGGAAAATCCATGTGTGAGCTGGGGCATATCCATGTGGGAGCTGGGGGCAATACCCATGTGTGAGCTGGGGCATATCCATGAGCTGGGGGCAATACCCATGTGTGACCTGGGGCATATCCATGAGCTGGGGACAATACCCATGTGTGAGCTGTGGCATATCCATGAGCTGGGGGCAATACCCATGTGTGAGCTGGGGGCATATCCATGAGTGAGCTGGGGCAAATCCATGAGCTGGGGGCAATACCCATGTGTGAGCTGGGGGCATATCCATGAGTGAGCTGGGGCAAATCCATGGCTGGGGGCAATACCCATGTGTGAGCTGGGGCATATCCATGAGTGAGCTGGGGCATATCCATGTGTTAGCTGGGGCAATACCCATGTGTGAGCTGGAGGGCATATCCATGAGCTGGGGGCATATCCATGTGTGAGCTGGGGCAAATCCATGTGTGAGCTGGTGCAAATCCATGTGTGAGCTGGGGCAAATCCATGTGTGAGCTGGGGCATATCCATGTGTGAGCTGGGGCAAATCCATGAGCTGGGGCATATCCATGAGTGAGCTGGGGCATATCCATGTGTGAGCTGGGGGCAATACCCATGTGTGAGCTGGGGCATATCCATGTGTGAGCTGTGGCATATACATGAGCTGGGGGCAATACCCATGTGTGAGCTGGGGCATATCCATGAGCTGGGGCATTTCCATGTGTGAGCTGGGGCAAATCCATGAGTGAGCGGGGGCATATCCATGTGTGAGCTGGGGCAAATCCATGTGTGAGCTGGGGGCATTTTTATATGGTCTGTTCTTATTGGAAAGCATCACATGACATTAAAGAAAAGTATCGGTACTCGGTATCGGTGAGTACTTTTAAACCGTATCGGTACTCGTACTTGGTCTTAAAAAAGTGGTATCGGTGCATCCCTAGTCTACACAGAGTATTTTTTTCTCTCTTCTGTTTTCTTACTGAGGACTTGTATCAAGATACACCAGGTCTCATTTCTACTGGAGCCGATGGAAATTAGTGCTAGTGCCTGATACCAGCTCTTTGACCTTTAACCTGGTGATTATTATCTTTGGGGGAGATTTTGTTGCCTTTATTTTGCGCACGCAGTACACTAGACAGTGATTACTGAAGCTATTAGAATACAGGAGGCAGGTGTTCTCCCTGTCAGGACATGAAGAGAGAATCCAGTCCAGCAGGGTATTGTTAGGGCTCTCCATATTAATGTGAGTGGGGGAGGAGATTAATTGAGTTAGTTGCAAGGCCTTAAACAGTGAGCAGTGTTTATTGGCGTTAGGATTCAGCCAATCTGTATTAAAATCGGCAAGGACCAGCAGTTCACTTTTTTGGTTTTGTGCAAGTAAGTTATTAAGGATTTGAGTTATGCCAGAGGGGGAGTGCACTGGAGAACTCGGTGGGCAATAGAATCCTGCAACAATGATTGATTTACTGAATGGGATCTCGATTATACCAGAGAAGAAGTCAAAGGTGGCCGGGGAGCTAGAATTCTGTAAAGGGGTGAACTTTATGGACTCATCAACATAAATAGCAATTCCTCCTCCTCTCTTTGCTCTGTCCTTTCTATATCACGAATACCCCTGTATTGATATGACCTTGTATTGAGTCGGGTACTTTTGGGGTTAACCATGATTCTGTGAGCACAATGACTTTGGGTTTGTAATAGCAGCACCAGGCTCGCAGCTCATCCAGTTCAGGGAGTAAACTGCAGATGTTGCAGTGCACAAATGAGAGGCCTTTTTTACTGGGGAGACTAAAGGTTGTCAGCTATAGGACCGGGGTTAGAGTGCACATCGTTTGCCAGGGAGAGTAACTATCCATTTAATAGTTCATTTCAAATTTGATAGTTGTTGCTATCCATTTGATAGTTCATTTCAAATTTGATAGTTGTTGCTATCCATTTGATAGTTCATTTCAAATTCGATAGTTGTTGCTATCCATTTGATAGTTCATTTCAAATTCGATAGTTGTTGATATCCATTTGATAGTTCATTTCAAACTCGATAATTGATATCCTTTTGATAGTTCATTTCAAATTCGATAGTTGTTAGTTCATTTCAAATTCGATAGTTGTTGATATCCATTTGATAGTTCATTTCAAATTCGATAGTTGTTGATATCCATTTGATAGTTCATTTCAAATTCGATAGTTGTTGATATCCATTTGATAGTTCATTTTCAAATTTTTCTTTTATGATGATGACACAGTGTAAAACTAAATAAATTTGTTATATACCGTTTCATTTCAAATTCGTATCGCATCGATTCGTTATTTGGAAGTACTTCCGAAATACGAATTATCAAATTTCGTTCCAAAATCCGAATTTTTCCGAAACGAATGCACATCTCTACCTCCTGGGGCAATATGACAAAGTTTGCTTTAATACGGGGACGCTAACAGGGAAAACCTGCAACCGTAGGTTTCCCCATAGCGTCCCCATTTTAGCATGACATTCCGGGGCAGGCACTAATTCAGCACCTTGCCCCAGAACGCAGCCCTACCCTCTATGATACTTGCAGAAGCGCTTCCATGCTGCTTTAAATATCATCTACTGGAGTCCATAGGACTCCATGGAGGGTTGCACTTAGGGCTCGAGTCCTGCGGGAACGTGCAGGAATGGCGTTCCCGCACTTCTCCCGCAGCAGAAACTTTGCTGGAACGCAGGTTCCTGTTGTGGCCCGACAGTTTGTCGGTGGGGCTGCTAGCAGAATGCAAACCAGCATTCCGCTAGCAGCCCCTTCGAATGGCCGCGTCTAGTTGCGAGCATGCAGCGTGCTCCCTTGCGCGCCCGCCAGCCTGTGAAGGTTGGGACGCGGCCTACAGGTGAGGTCTGTACTGGATACATATAATTCTGGGGTCTGTGCTGGATATACATAATTCTGGGGTCTGTGCTGGATATACATAATTCTGGGGGCCTGTGCAGGGGGTAAATGGGGTGCCTGGCCGTACCTTTCAATATTAACATAAACTGTACAGGATTTCATCAAAATCCAAAATGATTTATTGGAAAGCGTCACATGACTTTAAATAAAAGTCGATGAGTACTTGAAAAATCTATCCAGCTCAGCTGCTTATAGAGCCACAAAAGCAAATGTTGTGCAAGCTATTAACCCATTGCAATGCTCTATTACCAGTGTTCCATCATTTGATCAAAGCAGTAACCGAGCAAAACCTTTGTCACTGCCACTGCAATACATTAAATATGCACCACACCACACCACACCACAAAATCCACAAGCAACGTCACACTGACATGTCAGTGGGAATTGTCACTGTGACTTGACCAAGGCGTTGGGCACATGCACATTGTCTTTTTTCTGTGTATGAGAACGGACAGTATAAGAGTGTATGTGTGTGTATGTATATCTTTTTTGCTTTATTTTCGAGTAGTGGAATTCTTGGGTGAGTTCCCTAGCTTTTTTTCACAGGAGCTTGACCCCTGGTTGCACTGCCAGGCCGTGAGATGGTGCAGGGCCGTGGAGTGATTGCAGAGGGATTCTGGGGTCTGGGAACTAGAAGCAGCGAATCGGGCCACCTCCCTCACCGTGGGTTGAGAGGTGAGTATCTGATTTATTTGGGGGAGTTAGCTGGTGCTAATTGATTCTGCAGAAGTGCTATGGCACTCAAGAAACCTGTAGCAAGAGGATGAGACTGTTGTAGCACATTATCAACCACAGGGTGCATTACTTACCTTCTAACACCACAACCCCTTGGGTTAGTCACTGCTGACTGCTTCTAATGAATGGCAATTGATGTCATAGCAACCGTATGGACTCTGTGTTTGGTTGTAACATCCATCACATGGTATTAAGGTGGATGTGAGAGTGGGCTGTTTCTTCTGCATATAGACAATAAATATGAGCATATACAGACCAATTGAAGTATAAATACCAATGCAGGTCCTAATGGATCCAGAACGCTAGATGACTAAATCAGACTGTAATCGAATCAATATGGGCAGAGGGGAGTGATTTGATTACAGTCCGATTTATTCATCTAACGGCCCAGATCTATTAGAACCTGCATTGGTATGTATACATCCACTGGTCTGTATATGCTCACATTTATTGTCTATTTGATGTTTCTTAGCACTTTGTGGGGAGCGTTTTGAGCATAGAGGCCCCTTTTGGTGATTGTTTTGCACTGCAATTGTGTGTTGTTGAGAAAGGATTTTACCAGGAAGGATACATTGAGATTTCTCTCGTTTTCAAGTATGTCCTGGGTGGCGAGAATGTACCGTTAGGTGTCTTGCCAAGGACACTTACTGGAGAGGTGTGTGTGTGTTTATCTTCTGCATTTAGGTTGCTTATTGTATTTGCCCCCTAAGCCAAATGCTGCCAGCTCTGCTCAGGTTATAAGATACATGGCTGACTGCTAGCTTTCGATACTGCCCAGAGTAAATTGGAGTGGTGCAAGTTATAAATTATATGTTGTCGGATTGCTTTATCTAGTACGTAGCCAAGTCATTATTTCTGCTTGTCTCTGACGCATTCTGTTCTAGCCCCAAATGGCAAGTATCTGATACTGGGTGCAAATAAAACAGTTTCTGAGCCAGCGGCAATATGTGAGCATTAGGGTGTTGTCTAATTTCCTTGAAATATTTTTCACATATACACATCAAAATTTTGATAAAGACAAAAATGAAAAAAGAATAACAGTACTTTCAAGGGGCACTTAGTAAAAATATGAAAATAAATAGGTGTTAAACATTTTGGGGAACAATCTGGAGCCTGTTTGAAAATGAATTTCCGCTTGAATAAACAAAGTCCCTTTGCATTGCTCCAAAATTAGACCAATCAAGTAGGCTCTATAAAATAGAAAAAAGAAATTGTCACGTTGCTCCCAGTGCAGAATATATAGAGCATCACAATAAAGACACTTAGCTCTTTCAGTTATACATTTCAGTAGGGTTGTACCTCAAAATGAAAGAGATTGAAACAAACATAGTGTAATATTATATGAACAATGTCAAATGTCTTTCTTAAAAAATTTAAATATCACTCACATTTTACAGAGCCTATATCCGGCTCTTGTATATTTGCCCATGGGTGATATTCTTATGGGCACCCCCCCCCCCCCCCACTGCCCCTCTTCCACAATAGGTGCACCTCTAGGTCGACCGCAGAGTAAAAGGGAAAAAATCATAGTGGAGGTTTAGAAACAAACTTCACTTTGTAAAAAACAAAATCAGCCCACTCATGTTTTCCTGAGCCTACCTGGCTCTCTTGTTATTGCCAGGGGGTTGTTTTATCAGTGGCACAGCTCTTGAAAAAGCCTTGATCCACATGTGTCAAAAACCAGGATGATTTATTCCAAAGGTAAAAATTGCATCAAATAAAAAAAGAAAATCATTCTAAAAAATATATTATAAAAAAAATTAAATTGCACAGACATGCCATAAACACCGAACGCGTTTCACCTGGACATTTGCATCCTTCAGCTTCCTCAGAATCAATGATCAAACCAGTCCTTTGGCATTCTTATATTTTGTCCTCCCTAGCAACCTCATGGGAGATATCATTACCCATACCCTACAAACCATCCTATAAATCATAAAAAATGAACCAACTCAATTCTAACAGGGTTATTCAGAGAGCCGATCTGGCCCCGAAATTGGGTAAATTTCCCCATACGGTGCAATTTCTTGGCTATTCAGAAATGTTTCAGTGAAATTCAGTGAAATCCCCATAGAGAAGCAATGTTTAACCTATTCAGAGAACACCGAACAGCAGTGAAATATCAGTGAAACGCCCTTATGTTTTTTGGGTCATTCTGCAGGTTTAATCAGGAGTTGTGACATTTATAAAACAACCTCTGGGCAATAACAATAAATAATAAAACGTGAGTGGGCTGATTTGTTTTTTTACAAAGTGAAGTTTGTTTCTAAACCTGCACCATGATGTTTTCCTTTATACTCTGCAGTCTACTTAAAGGTTCACCCACGGGCGAATATACCAGAGCCGGATATAGGCTCTGTAAAGTGAGTGATATTCCACTTTTTAAAGAAAAGACATTTGACATCGTTCATGCAATATTACACTTTGTTTGTTTCAATCTCTTTCATTTTGAGGTACAACCCCACTGAAATGGACAACAGAAAGAGATAAGTGTCTTTATTTTGAAACTCTATATATTCTGCACTGGGAGCGCTGCATCCATTTCTATTTTCTATTTTAATTTATACCAGGGCTTTTTTTCAGGGGGTGCTCGCCGGTATTCAGTATTGGCACCTCACCACTCAGTACCGACACCTCACCACCAGCCCAAACTAACAGGAGAGCACATGATGCTCTTCTTTCCTCCTGCAGTGGCAGGCAGAGAATCTGAAGAGCTTGGCAGCTCATATTGCTCCTGAACACTTCCAATTGTCAGGAATGTATGTAGGGACCGATAACCCCCCTCTTCTCCCAGTAAGTGACAAGAGAGGGCTGGTTAAATAAAATTTCCCCTGTTTCTTCAGTGCCCCAGCTCTGGCAGATGTGTGTAAACATGCTGCACCCCCCTCTCGCTGCAGTCGCTGAAACTTTGAACAACATGGGGAGGGGTGCAGCATATTTACAAACATCTGCAAGAGCTGTGGATTGTCAGGCAAGCGGTGTGATCAGAGGAGCTGGCACTGTAAGGCGGTATTGTGGCTCCCTAAGAGCGCAAGACCAGGAGGGGGTGCAAAAGAAATTTGAATCCCTGGTCACTTTCCTTGACAGGGATCCAAATATTTAAACTATCTGCCTGACGCTGTGTCCCTGCTGCTTTTCCTCTAAGATGCAGCCGGTGCCCAGCGAGCTGCATTGTATCGACCAGGTCAGAGAGCAGACTCCCCCACGGTGTTGGATACGGAAGTCTGAACTCTCTCTCCTCCTGGTCCATTTCTCCTCGCTGGTGACTGGCCCCCTCTGATGATGTCAAGAGGAGGGCATGCCAAAAGAAGTCTACACTGCCGCCTTACCCCCCAGCCTTCCCAGCAGTTCAGCCTTCCCAGCAGTTCCAGACAGTGTAAGGTGCACCCTGGAAGGTGAGAAGGTGGAAATTTAAGTCCTGGCTGCATTGCTCTGCAGGGACTCAGTGACAGGTAGGCCTCAGAACAAAGAAAAAAACTGCTGCTGCTTCCAAATACACTTCAAGACAGCATTTAAAAATATCAGCTCTGGCAACACAGGTATGTTCACCTGGTCCTGCTGTTACCACCATGTGGGGGTGTACAAGGTCAAACGCCCTCTCATTGGAGTCCCCCAATATTATTCAAACAGTACTTGGTGGATAGGGGAGTTTTACTGCTGTGGAGCTCATACACACTGCGCATTACTGTGAGTTTCATTGCTGTGGAACTCATACATACTCAGCAAAACTGTGAGTTTCATTGCTGTGGTGCTCACAAATGCTAAGTATTATCCACTCAGTGCCAGCGGTGCAAAAAAACAAAACAAAAACCAGCTAACTGCACTGCAATACAGACTTTCTTGCAACAGAGGCACTTAGTGGATAACCCCCGTAGGGTTACAACAATAGTTATAAATCATGTAAAGGAACACAGTATTAAAAAATATGGTTCCCTTTTATAGTGTCTTCCTTAAAGTGAGCTAAAACTATTGTTTATTAGGACATGAAAATAGTGATAATAATCAGTTTTTCCCCGGACGTGAGAGTACCTCCACCTATTCTTCCAGAAAAAAGCACTGATTTATACTATTAGAGTTGAAGACAGGGATGACAGGCGTGGGTGTAAAGGCGATCGTGCATATTGGTGTTGTTTCTAAGAACTACAACTACATACATATTGCACCTTCTACCCTATTATTTGTATTGATCGAGTATACTTTATATCGGATCACCAGCAGGTACTTTTGAAGAAAGAGTATAGTCGATCGTGAAGGGGTTAAGCAAGACAACAAATGGTGCAAAAATGCAAAGAAAGAAAGATAGAAAAGTGCAAAAAAATGCTTATTTTTAATATAATCAGCGCGTATAAATAGTCAATCTCATAGCAAATAAAAAGAATTTAAAATACAAATAGACCATAAAGAAAATATAATATGAGAAAATAAAACAGAAAACCAAAAAAAGATTAAAGAATTACCAAAATGGTTCATACAAGAAGTGACATTACCACAAATTCATATATAATAAGTCAAGAATATGTGTATATCTAAATTAAATACTTTGGACCCTATTACAGTGTTGGTGCTAAATGGTAGTCGCTAATGGAAAACCTGAGGGCAATATTACAATCTTAACGCTAGCGTTAGGTTAAGTGGCTCTAGCACAGACTGCCTGCATTACAATCCAAATGCTAGTGGGGTAAAAACACAAATAGAGCATCGGAGAGTGCACAATCTAGGGCAAGCTTACTGTACCTTGTGCTCCCTAAGTATAACATGCGGAGCGCAAGTAGTACATACCATTAGGATCACAAGGTCCTAATTCTAATTACGCCCCACTGCGGTTAACTGAAAAGGTAACCACAGCTAGGAGCTGGTGCTAGCTGATCTCTTCTGGCTGCCGGGAGTAGAGTGAGCCTGAGGGAAAAAAGTACCCAGTCTCCCTCTAAGAGAAGCAAAATTCTGCAGGTCAGCTGACCCGGCAGCACAAGCCTACATGGAGTCTTATGGATTCCATGTAGGGGATAGCAGGCGGCGCGTTAGTGCTGCCTCAAGTATCCTATGGCTTAGCGCTGCAATACAGGGCAGGATGCTGAATCCGTGCCTGCCCCATAATATGGAGCTAAAACAAGGACGCTAAGGGGAAACCTGCAAGCGATATGAGTGTTTGCCATTTTCCATTATCGCCTGTCACTTAACACCCATATTACAAAGCAGACACTTTCTCAGCAGGTCCAGACTACATACTACCAAGGTGTTAAACAATAACACCAGCAGCATTAAGCGCCACGGGTGTTATCTGCTCCAGGAGTCCATAGGACACAATGAAGACAGACACAGATAAGATCTGGCCAGGTGGCGGAGGGATAGGTGGAGGAACACTGGGAACTATTTGTTCCCATTGTTTCTCTGCCACAGAGCGAGGAAGCAGCGGAATGCGCCGCTTTCGCCACTGAGGGATCTAAATAGAGTATGGGATTTTTTGGTGGGTCAGATTATTGATTTATGTGATTGCGCTTTAGTACAATCACAAAATACCAGGGTCTGATAAACATTATTCTTTTTAGAATACTGTCAGTCGTAAAATGGAGAAAGGGCTCATTGTAATAGCTTGTTCTCCATCTGCTGGGAGCACATTAACATCTCCAATACAAAGTACAGAACAGCAGTAAGAAGTGAACAATTCAGCTCAAGCTCTGTGCTTAACAGCAACATAGGAATGGGGCCAATGATGCACAAACAGCTACTTAAGTTCACAAAAAAGACAAATCATCACATCCAGAACAAAAGTGCCAAACCTTCAGAAACTCCGTGAGGTATGGGTACATGTATAATTGTTACTGGAGCGTGAAGTCCAGGAAAACAGACGCAAATGAAAAGTAGTGTCAACCTGAAGAGCGAGACCTAAAAATAAAGACATAAAAGATTAAAAACATAATAAACTAAATCAGAAACATTAAATCATACCCAGCATTTAATCTCAGAGGACATAAAATTAAATTTCCCTAATCCAACATAAAAATCTTTTTTTTTTCTCCAAATTTTAACCCTCTCTCTACCTCTTCTTGGGGTAACTACTTGCTTTAGTATTTGATATTTGTACTACGTAGTTTCCAGTAACTTCTCCCTATAAATTTACAGGGTAATCCAGGCGTGGACCCCTTGCTCAAGGTGCATAGAGGGGTGTCAACTATACCCTCCTGACGAGGCCTTACAAGGCTGAACCAATCACCAGGGTCCGCTGCACCCCTCGTGCAGGGTTGATGTCCTTTGTATTTCAATACTGGCCGTCCTTTCTGGGTGACAGCGTCTGATTTGCATATGGAGCAGTCATCCATGTAATGGCACAAACGAGCTAAAACCTTGTGAGACCTGAGCGGGTCCCACCACACAGCAGACCACTAGTGCAGTTGCTCATCCTAAGGACCCTCACAAATCTCTTTTTTATCATTTGAACTGGGTAATGTTATGATTTCTGTCAGCAAAACAAGGTGGAATAAATAAGTCAAGCAAACCAGTATCTAAATGTTGATTTATGCCCTGAGACTCTCTCACACATTTTTGCTTAGTTTCAATCAATCAATTCACAGTGGCATTTTAGTAGATACATCACAAAGGAGGAGTTGCATGTGAAGCAAATATTAAATTTGTATCTTGCGTCTTTATGAGTGTGTGAAAGAATTACCTTTAATCATTGAATTACAAGAGAAAGAACTCTGATTGGGCAAACTGCCAGATTTTGCAGGGCCAAGGAATTTTATATAACAGTCAAAAATATCACCTGTGCTCAGAACCCTGTGAACCTATATTGAAGAAAGAGATTTTATAAATAGCCATCGAAGATTTAAGCCCCCCTCCGTGTGAAGGTAAATCTCTTGGCTGGGTCCTAATCTCGTGAACAACAAAAAAATATATAAAAACAGTTAAACAAAGTGCATGTAAACAGATACAACCCCAAACCGATATAGTCAAGGGTGGAATAGGGATCTGTAAGCTAACTACAGTATGTATAACGTCTCCTGTAGTTATCTTATTATCATGAATCACTATTCCACTCTTGGTGCATTCAGCAGTCGGGCCCATTCACACTGAGTGATTTCTCGTGCGATATCGCTCATATTTCCGCACAATGTCACTCTGTAGCTTCTCCAGTGCATTTCAATGGAGCTGCTCACATCTCATCGCTCAATGCCGCTTGTTGCTCGTCGCTGGTACATGACCCTTTTTTCCAAGATTCGCTGCGATTTCTATTGAGAGACATACAATGGTGTTGCGCGATATTATCACTCAATGTCGCATATGTGAAAATCGCACGGAAAAACGTGTGATTTTCATGCCGCTCCGTGTGAATGCAGCCTAAATGCTGCTTCTGCAGGACAAAAATGTATCTAGTAAAAGGTTTCTCTGCAATCGTCTAGTATATGAAGCAAACTGTGTATATACAATATATAGAATCGCAAATTCAGATACTTCTATACACTGGCTAATCATAAATCAAGTAAGTTGGCAATGTAAACTAACACCATTGTAAGGAGTAATGACAACACATCAATACATATACATATCGTTAGTCAGATGAGATCCTCGAAAGGTGGCTTGTCCTATCTATTCTTCACCCACTGCATACAGTCAGTTCCGGTACACTGCAACAGATGTGCATTATTTAAATGGGAAGATTTTGTGTGCATTGGTATTGCCATAGTTTTTCAGGATATGAGAGGTGATTCTATTTTGAACAAACTAACATTAAGAGAGTCTAGGTGGATAGTTACATTAGGAGTTCTCAAAGGCAAAGGTTTGTACATAGATCTGGATTTAAAGAATTGTCTTTAACATGAGTCTGAAACAAAGAGTATAGGAGGATTCATATAAATAGTGGATATTACACTCCATGGATATCAGGGTACATTTTTTTTATATACATTTTTTAGATGTTCTTTATTTATATAATAAAAGGATTATTCAAATATGAAACGTAGAGCTATCCTATGGTATGGAGGATATATATATATATATACGGTAAATAGTGTGTTTAATATTGCAGAAGCCACCTGCACATCATAGCAATTCAAAGAATTGCATCCCAGAGCTCCTGTGCCACATTCCCCATATGCAGCAAGGAATTCTGGGTAGAATATACAAATGACCTCTGTCTCACTTTTATGCATCCTGGATCTGTTATTACACAGATCCCTAAAATCAATGCTATGCCACACTGTGGCTTTCTAGCAGAGATAAGGTTATGCAACTAGTCAAAGCCACTCTTAGGACAGCGCTGTTTCAGGTTTGTTTAACCCTCATCAGCTAGGAGGTAGGCATGACCAGTTGCAGTGGATGCTTGGACCATAGGTAAGTAAGTGTCTATAAGGGTTGTGGCGAAGGACTAAAAGTGAGATAAAAAGCCTCCACACTATGATAAGTGTGTTTAATATTGCAGAAGCCACCTGCACATCACAGCAATTCAAAGAATTGCATCCCAGAGCTCCTGTGCCACATTCCCCATATGCAGCAAGGAATTCTGGGCAGGATATGGAAATGACCTCTGTCTCACTTTTATGCTACAAAGCCACAGTGTGGCATAGCATTGATTTTAGGGTTCTGTGTAATAACAGATCCAGGATGCATAAAAGTGAGACAGAGGTCATTTGCATATCCTACCCAGAATTCCTTGCTGCATATGGGGAATGTGGCACAGGAGCTCTGGGATGCAATTCTTTGAATTGCTATGATGTGCAGGTGGCTTCTGCAATATTAAACACACTTATTATAGTGTGGAGGCTTTTTATCTGACTTTTAGTCCTTCACCACAACCCTTATAGACAATATATATATATATATAGGCGTTCCGCAACTCAAAGACTTTTTCGTACTTCATAAAAATTCCTTTATTTGAATCATGGGTACAGCGTCGATGTTTCAGTCCCGTAGGACTTTTATCAAGACATGTAAACAACATTAAAACAAAATCTTATATACATGAAAAGCGTTAATCAACAATACAATACAGGTGAATCAAAATAAACGTAGAACCGGAAGAGTGAAACTACTCACCGGTAATTAAACTACAGCTGAGTGCCAAGACCCCATAGTATATACACAATATCAAGGACATACTTGAAAACGAGAGAAATCTCAATGTATCCTTCCTGGTAAAAAGCTTTATAAATAAATAAAATAAATAAATATCCAAAAGGATATATTAACCCCTTAAGGACGCAGGGTGTACCATGCCGTCCTGCACCACGTGGGCTTTAATGCCGCAGGACGGCATGGTACGCCCCGCGGCGTTTGGAGCCTCTGCGTGCCGAAAAACGGCCCGCCTCCCTTCCCACAATGCCGATCGCTGGCTGGGGGTCTGCCTGACACCCGGGCAGACCCTCCCAGCTGGCGATCGGCATTGTGGGAAATGAGGTGGGCCGTTTCCCTTGTGGAATCGGCAAGGCAGCCAATCCGGCGCCTGGAGCTGACAGTTGCAGCGGTGACAAGCTGTCACCTCTGCAACTGTCAGAAGTCTCAGCCAATGATGTTGCATTGGCTGAGACATTGTCTCTGCCCCTTTCTCCTGCTCCTCATTGCGATCTGAGGAGCAGAGAGAGAGAGACAGAGCAGAGAGGAGCAGGAAGAAAAAAACACTGAAAACCCCAAACCCCAGGCACTGTACCCCACCCAGGCACTGTACCCCACCTGGCACTACCCCCCCTGGCACTTTACCCCCACCTGGCACTGTACCCCCACTGGCACTGTACCCCCACTGGCACTGTACCCACCTTGCACTGTACCCCCGGCACCCCTACTGGCACTGTACCTACTGGCACTGTACCCCCAGGCACCTACTGGCACTGTACCTACTGGCACTGTACCCCCCCAGGCACTACCTACTGGCACTGTACCCCCCAGGCACTGTACCTACTGGCACTGTACCCTCCAGGCACAGTACCCCCTGGCTGAAAAAAAAAAAATGAAAAAAAAAAAACCCAGGTACAGTACTGGCTGGCACTGTACTCTCCTGGCTGGCACTGTACCCTCCTGGCAGGCACTGTACCCTCCTGGCACAGTACCCCCGGCTGAAAAAAATAACTGAAAAAAACCTGACTGGAAAAAAACCTGAAAAAAACCCAGGCACTGTACCCCCTGGCCTGCAGTGTACCCCTGATTGGCAGTGTACCCCCGATTGAGAACCCGCATTGGCATACGACCCTTTGGCATTTCTGACTACCCGCATTGGCATACGACCCCCTGGCATTTCTGACTACCCGCATTGGCATACGACCCCTGGCATTTCTGACTACCCGCATTGGCTTACGACCCCTGGCATTTCTGACTACCCTTGTCTAGATAGATAGATAGAAGTACCGGCCACTACAAGGACCGGAAGGGCTTAGTTTAGGTGTTCTAATATTTTATTTGTGTACTTGACCCCATCAGTTCCCCGACCTCCCATTTAATTTAGTTATAACAAGATCCCCATAAAAATGTCCTCCCGCTTTTATTCCCCTCTGAGAGCGACGCTCTCGCCGACAGTGACATCCTCACAGCCTCTGATATAGAGCCCCTTAGTGAACCCTCCAGTGATGGTGACCCCCCACCATCTACTGGGAGGCGCGAGAGCATTTGGGTACCCCCAAATATGGCTGCCCCAGAAATACCCCCATTTCTAGCGACTCCTGGCATCACAGTAAGGGTAGAGGACTGTGAGCCAGTGAGCTTTTTTAACCTCTTTATGTCGGACGACGTATTCGAGATGGTGGTTGAGCAAACCAACCTGTTTGCCAACCAGTATCTTGATGCGCATCCGGATTCACATCGCCAGAGACGTAACAAGTGGCACCCAATGGATGTGATAGAGTTAAAAAAAATTTGGGCTCTAACCCTCGTAATGGGAATAGTGAAGAAGCCAAGTATCCGGTCCTGCTGGCACAAAAACCCCATCCTGGCTACTCCACTATTCCCAAGGGTTATGAAGAGGGAGAGATACGAAAATCTCATGCGATTCCTCCATTTTAATGACAATGCACTATGCCCACCAAGAAACGACCCAATGCATGACCGCCTCTATAAAATTCGGCCCCTTATCAGTCTTATGTCTGCCAAATTCACCGATAATTATGTTCCCGACCAAAATATATCTGTAGACGAGTCCCTTATGAAATTCAAAGGCAGACTGCTCTTCAAGCAGTATATCCCAAGCAAGCGATCCCGGTATGGCGTCAAATTTTATAAATTGTGTGAGTCCCCAACAGGCTACACCTGGGCGTTTAGAATATACGGAGGGAAAGATAGCCACCTTGACCCCCCAGGATGCCCCGATTGTATTGGCACCAGTGGAAAAATTGTGTGGGATCTGGTCTATCCCCTATTCAACAAGGGCTATCATTTATGGGTCGATAACTATTACACCAGTATCGACCTATTTAAAAATTTATATTGTTTTGAGACCCTTGCGTGTGGCACAGTGCGGAAGAATCACAGAGGTTTTCCCCAAATCCTGACAGCAGGCAAAAGAAGTAGAGGCTCCTCTTCATCTCTACGTCAGGAAGAAGTGCTAGCCCTTCGGTTCACCGATAAGAAGGATGTATACATGCTATCTACAGTGCACGACGAAAGTACAGTGCCAGTGCCTGTGAGAGGGAGGACTGAGCCACTGGAAAAGCCGAAGTGCATTGTAGATTACAGCAAGTTTATGGGGGGAGTAGACTTGGCTGATCAATGTATACAGCCTTATCTGGTGAACCGAAAGACTAGGGCATGGTACAAGAAGATTGCCATCTATTTGACCGAGATAGCAATTTTTAATGCGTACGTGCTCTACAAGCAGGCAGCAGTACAAAAGCCATATCCCTTCCTAGAATTCATGCTTGAGATCATATCCCAACTTATCCTAACCCCGGCCCCCGTTACATCCGCTTTGGAATCAGGAGATCTCCAAAGATTAAGCGGCAGACACTTTCCTTCCCGAGTCCCTCCCACCCGCTGTAAAAAGTCCCCCCAGAAAAAGTGTTGTGTCTGCCGCAAGAAAGGAATCCGAAAGGATTCTAGTTATTATTGCCCTACCTGCCCATCTCTACCTGGCCTCTGCATAACTGAGTGCTTCAAAATTTATCATACCGAGCTAAATTACTAAATCCCCTTTTCTGCTTTGTCCCGATTACCCTTTGCTGCCTGTACCGACTCACTGGCTTGTTATACGACTACTCTTTATTTGCTGCCTGTACCGACTCATTGGCTTGTTATACCGACTACTCTTTGTTTGCTGCCTGTACCGACTCATTGGCTTGTTATAACGACTACTATGACTTCTGGAATCCCCTGAATTTGGCCTGTCCCTGTTTACGTTAAGCCCAGCTATTCTAAAGTGGCTGCACCAAACAACTCAAAATACTAATTTAGAATCATTGGCGCGTCATCTTTGGAGCAATATTCTTTCTTGGCGTGCCATGTTCTCTCAAAGTCGACATAAATCCTGAAAATCACTTTTCAAATTGCCAAAAAACTAAATAAAAATGCTACATGTGGGGTACCGTTGAATTCGTAACACATTGCCGAACACAAATATCAATGTTATAGGCCAGTAAAAGGTTGACCGAGCAGGATATTAGCAGCAAAATAACAGTTTTCGTGTAAAACAAATGCAAAACACAATCTTGAAAACTAAGCGTGGCCAGGGTTTGTGACCAAGTGGCTACTATACAAAACTGGACATACCCCATTTTCAACACTCTGGGTTGTCTACTTCTCAAAATGATATGCCATGATGGGGGCTTTTTCTGCAAACCCTCTCAAATTCAACCTAGGCCCAGAAAACCAATCTGGCAAACTCTACATTTGATCGTGTAACTTTCCAAAAAGCAAATTAAAAATGCTAAATGGAGGGTACCGTTGATCTCGTAACACATTGCCGACCACAAATATCAATGTTGTAGGCCAGTAAAAGGTTGACCGAGCATGATATTAGCAGCAAAATAACAGTTTTTGTGTGAAAAATGCAAAACACAAACATGAAGACCAAGTTTGCGACTAAGTGACTACTATAAAAAACAAAACGTACACCATTTGGCATAGCCTGGGTTGTCTACTTTTCAAAATGGTATGACATGTTGG
>CM019064.1:456636947-456758472 GCA_009667805.1 Leptobrachium leishanense | reverse complement strand
GTGGCCGCCCCTGGAGGGGGGGTTCTGTCACGATGGCGCAGGGGATGGGGCGCCTGGCAGCAGCTTCCTCGCTGCTCGCTGGCCAGGCGCCGAATGTAAGCGCTTCCGGGCCCGCTCACGTGGGACGCCGAGGGGCGGGGCCTGGCGCTGTGACGCGGACCCGCCGGGTTTAAAACCCAGTCTCTCCCATACACCGGTGCCCTGACGTGGTATTCACCTCCCGCAGAGCTCTTGTGATTTTTGGCTATCTCCTGTGTATAACCCTTGGCATTGGCAAACGAACCCTCCTGTGTATAACCCTTGGCATTGGCAAACGAATCCTCCTGTGTATGACCCTTGGCATTGGCAAACGAACCCTCCTGTGTATGACCCTTGGCATTGGCAAACGAACCCTCCTGTGTATGACCCTTGGCATTGGCAAACGAACCCTCCTGTGTATGACCCTTGGCATTGGCAAACGAACCCTCCTGTGTATGACCCTTGGCATTGGCAAACGAACCCTCCTGTGTATGACTCCTGGTATTGGCAAACGAACCCTCCTGTGTATGACCCCTGGCATTGGCATTTACTCTGCTCTAGGTTCTGCCCTTAACGTTGGTACCGAGGTCAGTCTATGTGGCACCCTAAGCACGCATCAGATTACCTCTGCTATTACTAAAGTCCTAGGGAGGACTTGTGATCTGGTCTGTACCCCTGTCTGGTATTTCCCTTTCTTTTTCTGTTACCTGCTTCATTGTCTATATAGCTTTGCCGACCATTCAAGGATCGGAAGAGTAGAAAGGGAGCTACAGAAAGAGATATATATCTTGGTAGTCAGAAGGATTCGTGACGATACTCTATTCCATACCTCTGTCTGGTGTTACCCCTTGTCTATCTATTGTCTGGTTAATTGTCTTTCTAGTTTCGCCGACCATTCAAGGATCGGAAGGGTAGAGAGCGGTCTGCGTAAAGGGACCACACTTTTGGTAATCAGAGGGATCCGTGACACTATATTACTGTTGGTACATTATCTATAAGTCATCATCCATATAAATCACTATTTGATATATAACTGCATGAACTGTCACATTATATATGTTATTTGATATGTGATTGCACGAAAATGATTAATGGTTATTTGATATATGAATTGATATATCAACATACAACATTGTCACCATATTGGTAATTGATTGAAACACTTGTGCCAGTTGAGAGATTCTTAACTGTTTGGTATATTTTAGCTTGTCAACCTTAGAGGGTTTAAGGTTCCACATCTCCCATTAATCATGGCTGCAACCTTATATGCTCTTATATTATGTACATAGCTGGGCAAAAACATAGGTGCTAGATTTGGGCACTCTTTTCTACATTTGTGTTGGCAAAGTTGTTTGGGGCCCATTGATGGGTTTTTTCTGCAACTTACTTTTTATTTTGGACAAACCAAACCATCGTTTTAAGGTGGGCTTGCCCCTGGTGCCATATCAGTCAGCTTGTAAAGTCTACATCCGCGACCCCTTATACCAATAATGACCGATATCTTGTCTGTACGTGTGTCCACTTGGTGGGCTTAAAAGTTAGTGAAAGAAGAACAGAATCAGTGGAGCGCCACACCAGTGCAATCCCCTCTCACCAATTTAATTGCTCGTCGCTATATACCCTTCTGGTGGTTTCCCCAAAAAAAAATACTTGACCTAATAGTCACAGTTGTTCAGAGTTTGGGCACAGGCTGCGCACTTAAGTTCATACAAGTTCACTCTGTGCCTTTAGACGAATCTTCTCCCCATCTCCATAAGATCATGTGGAAACAAAAGCATATGAAACAATTGGTGCAGTATAATGCTTTTGTTTCCACATGATCTTATGAAGATGGGGAGAAGATTCGTTTAAACTTTAGACTCTAAAGGCACAGAGAGAACTTGTATGAACTTAAGTTCGCTGTACCCAAACTCTGATTAAAAGTTAGTAGTGAGTTGTTATTCTGTCTCTGCGTGGAACCTATGGGTTCTAGGAAACAAATTTTCTAAAAATTTCCAGCTAAGTGAATCCAGCCCTAGGCTTTTGTGATATTAGAGAGTTCAAGAGATACCAAGAATGTCCTTTTCTACCCCTTTCTGAAAAGTGTTAATTGTTCTTAATTGTTTATGATTTCAACCATTAAAAGCATGAAAATGAACAGTTAAACTGCTAAACTGATGAAAGAGTTTCTAAAATTATTATCAATAAAAAAAGAAGTCTTGATGCTCCATCTAGTGACAGTGGATATAAATAGCATGCAGTGGAGCGGACATTGGAAGGAGAATGTCACTTTGACGAGGGGAAAGCCTACCTTTGGTTTCACAATATTTAACACCTACTATATCCATACCTAGATAATTTATATATATGTAATTTGCCTGTGTACGAATTCTTTGTTGAAAACCTACATCAGTATTTTGCTGCACATTGTTTTTATTATCTCATGAGTTTAACACCTTTGTTTATTTAAAGGGATAATCTAAGCAGCCAGTTCCTGGGGAGCACTGAGAGCAGCCAGATCCTGGGGAGCACTGAGAGCAGCCAGATCCTGGGGAGCACTGAGAGCAGCCAGATCCTGGGTAGCACTGAGAGCAGCCAGATCTGGGGGAGCACTGAACCTACATTAACCTGTGTACATCTGGCTCTGATACTAGCCAGTGCTTCACCAGCCATTGACCTCACCGCACGTCACTGCCCTGGACAGATATGTGAGTATCAGGTGGGATACTGCGGAGACACAACAACATGTGAGGAACGTCCTTCACACACAGCGGTAACACCCCAGGATGTTTCCCACACATCATCTGCAGTGAAAGGGTGTCATGTTGGTATCGAAGGTATGAGCCCATGATGCAAAGTCCAAAAGCAGGGTTTATTGCAATATGTACAAGTAAGGAAAAGTGTTGATGACAGGCAAAGCAGGAATGAGGCTGATTGGGGGGTATGGCAGAGAGGAGTAACCAAGGAAGGGAAGAACAAGACACAGGGCAACACAGCAGGAGATTTACTGAAGACACAAGACAAACGGGACAGGAGACTGGAGCTGCAGGGTACTTGGTAGCTGAGTAGGAACACCGGGTAGTGGAGGAATAACCAAGGCACAGTATCCAGGAAGGGTGATCCAAAAAAGCAAAATCCAGAGAACAAGCCGTTGGTCGAGGGTTATAGAAGGCAGCAAGGTCTGGGTCACAAGCAATAAGGCTGCGGGTTATAGAAAGCAGCAAAGTCCAGGTAACAAACAATAAGGTCAAGGGATTCAAAGAGCAGGCTTCTTGCTTCTAAGCTGGTAAACTGAACAATGCAGAAGCATGGGAGGAAGGACGTGACTACCTTTTGAGGAGATATCATTACAGGTGATTGGATGACAACTGTGGACTAGACAGGCAGGGCCATTCCAGGAAAACCTACTGCCAGGCTCACTTCTGTGAGGCAGCTTTGGTTTTAGCCATCTGTGGCACAGACGACACGAGGCATGACAAAGGGTTATAAATGGTCACCTTTTGAAAATAATAGGTTTTGTGATGTCCCCAAAACTTTGAGTGTGAACTGTTACTACAGATGTTGTTTCTTCATAAACATATTGAAAATGTGTAACATTCTGGGTGAGAGTAAAGTAATAACCTTCCTATTGTGAAGCTCTATAAATAGATTAAGACCGGTGCAACACAGAGCGAGTCCCAGATACTTTTTGAATTTGCTTTATTCGATAATGTTGCAGTTTACAATATAAAGGAGACATGTCGTCAGAAACTAGAATAACTGTTATTAAATGGCAGAGCTAAACCATGAATTGACCAGGGCAGGTCATAATTACACCAGCAAAATTTCCTGTAACATCCTTCTTTTATTATGATGCCATAAAACAGAAAGACCAGAAATCTTTTAGATCAAATGCGTTAATACAAAATCTGTACAATGTTTCCTCACAAACAGGACTTTTTCAAGTCAACGTTATTAAGTTGAAACACTCTACACCCTTTTGAGGACATTGGATTAAAAGCATCCTCTTTAGATTTCTGAGGTTTGAGCAGAACATTCAAAGATACTACACATGGAATGGTCCTTCAAACATATCAAGGTAGGTCACCAGAGCATATAGACCATGCAACATATGTCCACAGGGAATGTGCCTGGCGTAAATGCTGCGTGAGTTTTCCTTCTTGTAGGTTGTTCAATATTTGGTTTTAAGATAAACAGCAATAAAGATATACAAAGTTATTCAGAGAGATTCGAAAAGTCACCGCACGTTCGGTGACCTTTCATTCTCTGCACTTCGGGGCGATTCGGCAATTCCTAGTTCACTGACCCTGCAGTGTATTCAGCAAGCACCGCAGGGCCCCCCGTAGTTCAGTGAGTACTCGCTGTAAACCCGCAGAACACTCGCCGAACACTCACCGAACACTCACCAAAAACCATCAGAAACCGCCACAAAAACAAGCCGAACACGCCGGAAAAATCCGAGCAGCCACCGATCACAGTGCAGAGCAGCCGCCAGAAAAAGCCGACACGCAGACGAACGGGGTAGAAAAAAAAAACAGTTTGCTTGAAAGTTTGAAATTTGAAATGCTGTTTGCAAAACAACTACTGAACGAAATGGGATCGCCGGATTGCACCGAATTGAAGAGAACGAAAAGTCACTGAACGTGCGGTGATTTTTCGATTCTCTTTGAATAACCCTGACAGATATTGTCTCATGAATGACATTCCATGTGATCCTCATGCCTTGTTTCCTACTATTAATTATCTGGTTAAAGCCATTGCTATATATCAACCACTTGACATGTCCCTGTTTTCTACCTTCTATTGTTGCTCTCCATTATCTTTCTCCTAAATTGAGCAATTCATTCCCTCCATCGCCAAGCCTAATGAACGGACACTCCAGCATCTCTTAAAAATACCTATGAATCCATGACCTTAAGCCCCTGCATCCATAGAACTTTACTAATCATTCTTCTTTTTCATATTTTTCCAATAGATAGTGGACTAATTATAATTATTTCCAAAGACTCCTTTAGGACTACCTACCAGTGATTCATCAAAGCTTTATCCCTAGGCCACCTTGCTGAGTCACCAAAAAGCCCTCCTACCTATTGTTCTTATTGATTTAAATCAATCCCATTTTCTAGCCCTCCACCTAACCCTCCTCCTAGGTTTCAGAAGGTTTTCCAAAACAGACTCACCAATGTTTATTGCAGTGTTTCCCAAACCTTTCCTCAGGATCCACTGGCAGGTCAGGTTTTCCAGATATGTGAAGCACAGCACAGGTGATATGATTTACTGCTCAGCGATTGCAGGATTCAGTCTGCATTTCCTTTAGGTGATCTGTAAACCCGGCCTGTCAGAGGGTCCTGAGGACAGGTTTGAGAAACACTTATTTAGAGCATGGTGTGTTGCTTCCGCTACACTATGCATAGATGTTGGGTCGCAAAAATCTTGGTATGAGTAAAGGAAGGATCACATAATTTTGAATATTCCCCACAGCACCAATTGGCCTGAATAAAACCATTTCATCACTATCAGTGTCGTAGTTTGTGCTTCTTTTGGCGACTTTCACAGGCATGGTCAGTCCACTGTTGAGCCTATAATTAAGAAACGTTGATAATATTTAGCTCAGTTTTATATGAAATATTTTCAATAACAGCAGCATCTTGACTTTACATTCGCAGCCTTATTAGCATAATCTATGAAGTTCATCTGACTCTGTTTTTAAACACATATGTTCTAAATATTGTCTTTAATAGAACCCTCAAGGTTATGTTGTTTTATGTAAACTCAAAGACATACTTTTGTATAGATCGGCATGCCCAACTTTCTCCACCTTTAGACTTTGGGTGGTTAATGAATGGCAAAGGGGAGTGCATAAATGTCCACCCAACAACCCCCACCCATGAGTGGTGACTAAGGGCTACAATAAAAGTTTGGGGTAGATATGTCATTGCCCCCCCCCACCTCCTTGTAATCACCGGCCATCTATCACTGCTCAACAAAACGAAACCAATCACTAAAAGATTTTCTTCCAGCAATGATACATTTTCATTTTAAAAGATTATGGGCCCTATTACATTCTTCGCACAATTCGTAACGCGTGCGCAAAAATGCATTAACGTGAGGGGCAAAACCATTTGCGCACAACGTCGTATTACAATCTATGCGCAACAAACACGCGTATTCGTCTACCGCGGGTGAAGCTGCGTGAGCGAACGATACTTTGCGAGTCCTATATTTAACATTGTGAGCGCAAATGCGTTCGTGCGCAGAAACGCGGATGGTATTATAATCGATGTGCAAATTCGTACGAACGACGTTTGCACACATAATTTTAACATTTATGAAAAGCTGGTGTTAAGGTCATATCTGAACGTCCTGGTCGAAACGAAATACACCAGCACAAAAAAAAAATACAGCAGAGTATACATACACATTCTACACATACCCAAACAATAAAATTGTGAATTTGTGTGCTTTTTTTTTTTTTATTGCCGCAGCATGTATACTCAGATTTACTTTGACAGGCGCAAAAACTTAAGTCAGTCAATTAAGGTCAATTAAGGTAAATTGATGTCAATTAAGGTTCTTAAGTCTGATTGGCTGAATCCCATGAAAAAAACAGTCCGCACACTGATTTACATGCGCTATGTTACTGCGCTCATATTCCTTTTTGTATTGCGCGTATTTCTCTTAGTTTTGCACGTCGGCTTTACGAACATTATTTTTTGACGGATGACAAAATGCGTGAGGATTGTAATACCACCGTTAATTTTCACGCGATAACGCATTTTGCTGTGCGCAAAAAAAATTGTGCTGCGCGGACGAAATTGCGCGAATAATGTAATAGGGCCCTATTTGTTTTGTTTTTTTGGAAATGGACCCTGAATCATCCAAAATTCAGACAAATCAGGATTCATCATGAAATTAATTACACATCTCCAATAACTATTAATCTATTTTAAAAAATGACCCCCCCCCCTTTTTGCTTTTAATTAGCCAGATGTTGCTGGTGGCATCTGCCTAATTATTTTTTATATATTCTTTTTATTTCAGATGAAAATACTCACCTTTTCTCCCTTGGTGGACACTGCTCCTCACCTTCAGCTCAGGACTTGAGATGAGAAAGTCCCTACAGCTTTTCTACACAATTTGCATACCTAGTTTATGCATTGCTTGGAACCTGTGTACTTTTGCCTATAGCGCCTGCACAGAATGATGGACTAGAGCTGTGAAAACTCTTGCTGAATCAATCCATCATCTACCTCTCTCAGGATGCTCGCTATTAAGGCAGTCTGAGAGACGATGATATCCACCTGCAGAGTGTGCTGATGTCATTCGTCACTGATCTGATCACTGTCAGCCAAGAAATTCAAAATTCCAGCTGCCTGGTGATGCAAGTGTGGGTAGAGGAAACTCTTCCACTTCACATGGCTTTACCTAGCAAACAGCACTGGAGGGGGGAGGGGGCACTCCACACAGCCTGACCTCTTCAAAAAATTGAGAGTGTGGAGAGGGTCCCTTTCACGTCCTGTATTTTTCCAAAACATCTACATCTGGATATGCAATCTACCTACTTGTATGATGAAAATACTCCAATAAAGCAATATTCATCTCTCTGACAGAAACTGCAAAAAATGCCAATATTATTTCTTTCACTTTTACCTATACAAAGTAATCACAGATTAAAGTATATAGATAAATATGTAACGTGTTATGTCCCACGACTCAGGGTTTATTATTATTATTATTTTGAGTTCTGCGTTGAATCTGCAGTTTGCTGTTGGCTCCTATTTTTCATGTTATTTTGTCCCTGTTGGGCTTCCTTAGTTTGGCTGTAGTCAGCCGGCTCCTCCCTTTCTTTCTTATCTTCTTGTGGTGCTCCTCATCCTGGTTTGGGATGCAGCCATCTTCTCTTCATGCTATCAAAACTATTGTCTTTTCATCTGTATTTCAAGGATTGAAACACTTCTTCTACTTGTCAGTTTTGCTGAGTTGACGCTGTCTGATAAGCTTCATTCTGTGAGTATAGGGTACATAGTTGCATAGGCTAAAAAAAAAAAGTCCATTGAGTTCAGCCTTTACAACATCACCTGCTGCTGTTGATCCAAAAGAAGAAAAAAAACCCGATCTGAAGCGCTCGCCAATATGCAACATACTGAGAAAAAAAAATCCTTCTTGACCCCAGTGTGGCATCAGATTTCTCCTCGGATCAAGCAGCTTTTACCCACAATTTAAATATTATAACCCTTAATATTCTGTTTTTGCAGGAAGTCATCCAGTCATTGTTTAAACGTCTGCACAGACTCTGGCCCAACCACCTCAACAGGCAGAAAATTCCACAGCTTTATTGATCTCACTGTAAGAAAAACCAAAAGAAACACCTATCTATGTTTTAAGCTGAAATTCCTTTCATCCAGTCTAAATGGGTGACCATGTGTTAAATGTATAGTCCTATTAATGAATCGTTTTTTAGACAATGGTTTATAATGGCCCGTATATATTTACAGTATATAAAGTTTTCAGATCCCCTCATAGCGCTGTTTCTCTAAACTAAGCAGGTTTAAGCTTGTTAGCCTTTCCTCATAATTTAAATCTTCCATTACTCTTATTAATTTAGTCGCCCATCTCTGCACATTTTCTAGCGCTATAATACCCTTTCTTAAGACAAGGTGCCCAAAATTGCACGGCATTTTCAAGGTGCGGTCTTGACATGATTTTGCCTCTTTATAAATCAATGGTTTCATCCCAAGAGTAAATTCCACTTTTAATGGCAATGGGCATTGTTTCTGAGTTTGGCATCTTGATTTTTCCCAAATCCTTCTCCTGCTTTGATTTCCCTAACTCAGTACCATTTAGGGTATAAATTGCTTGTGTGTTCTTTCACTCCAAAGTGCATAACTGCATTTAAGTGCCCAGTCCCCCAATCTATCTAAATCCCTCTGCAGCGTAGTAACATCCTGCTCACATTGTATTACTTTTCCTAGATTTGTGTCATCTGCAAACACTGATACATGACTTTTGATGCCTATTTCAAGGTTTTATATAAATAAATTGAATAGAATTGGTCCTATGACAGAACCCTGAGGGACACCACTTACCCCTGATGTCCATTTTTAAAATTTACCATTACGGGTAATTATTGCAGAGAATGCTCAAAGGGCATTTGGGCATTGCCATACTGTTTGTGATTTGGTTTAAAGCTTATTTCTGTGTTGAACCAGGATAACGTAATTAGGTTTGTGTAATCTGGATTATGCAAGAATGCTGCCTCACTATCTGTCTATTGTCTGTATGTATCTGTTTTTATTTGAATAGGTTGTAGTCTGCTCTCTTTAATCTATTTGTCTATTTGTCAATGACGATCGCTCGTTGTCTTAATTTGTTTAGAAATGTTTAGACAGTTACAGTAAACATTACTTATCTAACTGACCTAATGTAATTAGATTTCTTATTCCAAGAAGCCAATGTTTGTGCATTTATCTGGTTCAGTATAATTAGGTCCACTAGAATATGTTGTGATTTTGTGAATGTAAATGACCCCTGTTTGACCAAATAAATATCTATGCTTGTTCCCAATAGAGGCAGTTCTATTCTGACCCTACAAGTAGTCACGACTCTTGGTCTGGGTAGCAGCTATCTTCTGCTCACTGTGCCAACCAAAGGCACCAGGTCTACAGCTTCGGCTTATTTCTGTGGGATGTTAGCAAGGCTCTCTACATGTACCCATCTTTAAGCTACGGCTAAGGACTGGAGAAAGACACGGAAGACACAAGGAGAACCCGGGTGTCCAGTGAGGAAGCGGCATTGGCAGATGTGACCCTGTCGGGGCACAGAGATCTGTTACAGTAACCCCTCAAAAACTTTCCCAACTACAAATGTTAAGCTCACAGGTCTATAATTCCCAGGAATACATTTTGAACCATTTTTGAATATATTGTAACAGGGCATCATGTAGAGAGCAAGGAAAGGTCCTGTCCGGGGTTTATGTGTCACTCAGATTCCTCTCTTACACCTTCCGGAACCTCTAGTAAGCCTCTGGTTTTGCACTTGGCCTCAGTGGCAATTTAGTGCAGGTGAGGCAAACAGACATTGCTCTGGAGCCTGGGGAGCAGACAGTCTCTATCTGCTGGAGCACAAGGTTGGTTTGCTGAAGTCTGACAAACACTAGGTTTGTAAAGGTTGATAGTTCGGACTATTGTATGTTTAGTTAGCGCCGGGACACGGCTAGGAATTTTCTTTGGTTTTTTGAAGTGTTTAATTTTGAGCACTGTACAGCGTGGTGTATAACCTGTGTGTTGCTGCAATAAATATACCACCATTTGAAGGCAATTCACTGGTCTGGTCTCTGAACCTTTCAAGAGTGCTCATCCCAGGGAGAAATTGCACCCGCTACCTGTTTCCCAGCTCACAATATATATAGGTCCATCTAAACGTATCAGATAGTCCCAGGTACCTCATCTTAAAGCTTTAGAAGAGAGGCAGAATATTACATTTACAGTATATAACACAAAGTGCCCATTTTTTAAAACTATAAGGGTTATTCAGAGAGAGAGGATCTGGCCCCGAAATTGCAGCAAACAGTGAATTTCCACGTATGGTGCATTTTCGTGTTCATTTGTCTATTCAGAAAGCAGGCAGTTTGCCAAATTTTGGCAAATTGCCAGCGAAATACAGTGCTGTTTGGTGGCAGTGAAAGTCCTCATAGAGAATTTTTTTTTATCTATTCAGAGAACACCGAACAGCAGTGACATGTCAGTGAAATGCCCTGATGTTCGGTGGTTCCATTCGGCAGGTTTAATCAGGCGAATCCCATAGGTTTCAATGTTAAAAATATTCCTTTTTTTTTATTCAATATCTATTAAACCATTTATTATTTTATATTAATCTGCAGCAAAAGGTCTCTTTATTTTGTTTTAAGATTTTTTTTAGGCATTTTTCAGGATGTCCGGCGGGTTTGCGGTGGCTGTCCGGCGGGTTGGCCATCGCAGCTGGCAGGTTTGTGGCGGCTGTCCAGAAGATTGGAGGCAGCGTTGAACTCAATACAAGTCAATGGGACTCAAAATTCGATTTTTAGAGTGCCCTCCAAGAGGGCATATATGCTAGATATTTGCCATAAAAGGTGTATGGGGGTACGGGTAGTGCCCTGGGGGACAGGAAACAAGGACAAAAAGTTTTAAAAAAAACGTTTTTAAATGGACAGTGAGTGTTCCATGAAATAAGGGTTAAAAATAAAAACCAAAAATTCCTTCAAATATCGTGCCTAGGAGGTCCCCATAACCTGCCCGTGAAGTGGCGGATTTCTAGGATGTATAGAAACATTTAAAAACAAACAAATGACGTTTCAAATGCCGGTAAATAAGGCCTGAAGCACCTAGGGTGTAAGACCCTTAAGTTGCCTCTGATGCCAGGACGCAGGGAGGAATTTTTCTAGAAGGTTTCGCAGCGCGTGAGGAGATTGAGCGGGAGCGGTGTGGGAGGAGTCGACAGGAAGGAACTTAAGGCGCGTGTGGAGAGGATCTGCGTGCCTTTATCTCCTGAGGTAGAGCCAGTGGTGTAGCGTGGGGGGGCAGGGGGGCCGTGGCCCCGGGCGCAGTTTTGTTAGGGGCGCATAATTTCTTTTGAAATTATGCACCCCTAAAACTTGTGGCCTGACTGACCCGCCGGGCCCTCGGGCGCCGCCCAAGGGCCCGCGGGTTGAGGGGACCCAGGTGCCGGGCAGCGGGAGTGCCTGCCCGGTCCTAAACAGTGAGTCTGACTCCGTCCTGTTGAAGGGGAGGCGGCTGCGTGCCTGCGCAGGTCACGTGGTCCGTCTAATCAGGTGGTACTGAGTCTCTGTACCACCTGACTGGCCGGACCACGTGACCTGCGCACGCACGCAGCCGCCTCCCCTTCAACAGGACGGACTGTTCAGGACTGGGCAGGCACTACCGCTGCCCGGGAGCTGGGGCAATATCCAGGTGAGAGCTGGGGCATATCCATGAGCTGGGGCAAATCCATGAGCTGGGGCAAATCCATGTGCTAGGGCAAATCCATGAGCTGGGGAAAATCCATGAGCTGGGGCAAATCCATGTGCTAGGGCAAATCCATGAGCTGGGGCAAATCCATGTGCTGGGGCAAATCCATGAGCTGGGGCAAATCCATGTGCTGGGGCATATACATGTGCTGGGGCAAATCCATGAGCTGGGGCAAATCCATGAGCTGGGGCATATTCATGTGCTGGGGGCAAATCCATGAGCTGGGGCAAATCCGTGTGCTGGGGCATATCCATGTGCTGGGGCATATCCATGTGCTGGGGCAAATCCATGAGCTGGGGCAAATCCATGTGCTGGGGGCAAATCCATGTGCTGGGGCAAATCCATGAGCTGGGGCAAATCCATGAGCTGGGGCAAATCCATGTGTGAGCTGGGGCAAATCCATGAGCTGGGGCAAATCCATGAGTGAGCTGGGGCAAATCCATGTGTGAGCTGGGGCAATATTCATGTGTGAGCTGGCTGTGGCAAATCCATGTGTGAGCTGGGACAATATCCATGTGAGAGCTGGGGCAATATCGATAACGTGTCCACAGGTTGGGGGGGGGCGCACAATTCTTGGCTGGCCCCGGGCGCTGACAACCCACGCTACGCCACTGGGTAGAGCGGTGAAAATCCCAACCCTCCCTCCCTGTTTTAATTAATCATAGGTGGGTTGGTTTTTCGTTAGAACAGTTTTTTGTTGGGCTCCTTTGTCACGGCGGGGGCTTGTAGGCAGTGCTGGCTAGGGGTTCCTTTTTATTTAGGATTACTTTGGTCAGATGGTTGGGAGTTGGGAAGATTTTTGATGGTTGGTTGGTTGGTTTGGAGGTGTGTGGGGGTTGTGGGAAGTCCTCTTTCAGCACTGGATTATTGTTTTAATTTGTTATTAGAATTGTTATGTCATTATGGTGGGTTTTAGTGTGGAGTTTTTAGCTGTGGCCTATATATAATAAATATATATATTATTCCACAGTTATGTGTTTGCGTATTTTTTGTGTGTTTTTTGTCTCCCGGAGTCCGACCCGGTCATCAGTAGGCGACTTAATGCTTTTCCTTTAATCTATTCATAAACAACTGCTTGGGGTGGCAGCCTGTATGAAAGACATTTTAGGACGCACAGAAAAAGTTTAGTGATTTTTTGGGCTAAATTATGGTGAAATTTATGCAGGATTTGGATGAAAGTAACAATAGGTGCTTTAAAATTGGGCCATTAGCATCCGCAACAGTGCCGTCACACTCTGAGGATATGAATCTGGTACAGGCGTCAGTGGCAGTGCACCCAAATATTGTGCCTTTGGTGCCAGGCCGCAAGTGCCATCATACAGTAAACCTTCTGTGGTATCATGGAAGAGTGCAGGGGTGGACCATGCGGTCCTATATTAAAAAGATATGCGTCTGGTAAAGGCGTCAGTCCTCCCAGATATTGTGCTTTTGGTGCAAGGCCAGCAAGTGCCATCATACAGTAACTCCTCTGTAGTATTGTGGAAGAGTGCAGGGGTGGACCATGCGGTCCTATATTAAAAAGATATGAATCTGGTAAAGGCGTCAGTGCAGCCAAATATTGTGCCTTTCATGGCAGGAGGTGCCTTCACACCGTAAACCTTTTGTGGTATTGTGGAAGAGTGCAGGGTTGGACCCTGCGGTTCAAAAAATTAAAATGATATAAATGTGGCACAGGCGTCAGTGCAGCCAAATATAGTGCCTTTCATGGCAGCAAGTGCCTTCACACCGTAACCCTTTTGTGATATTGTGGAAGAGTTCAGTGCTGGAGGTTTTGTGTTTGCAGAAGAGATCCCCGATCTATTCCGTTACGTCAGCATCAGGGGATTGATAGCTGCTAATCCAGGACTGATTCATTTTTATAAATGTCAGCCGGGTCTACAGAGTCGGTGGACAGACGCACTCTTTTGTCTGTGACAAAACCTCCAGCGGCACTGAATGTCCTTTCAGAAAGCACGCTAGATGAAGGGCAACCTAGTAGCTGCATAGCATATTGACTAAGTTCTTGCCAGTGATCCAATCTCAACACCCAGTAAGCCAGTGGATCATCTGATGGAAAGGTATCCAGGTCTGCCCTTGCCCCTAGGTAGTCCTGCACCATATGGTGAAGACGCTGGCAATGGGTGCCTACATTTGATGTTCCTGGGCGTCGTGGACTAAAATTTTTTTAAAAATGCATCAGTCAAGTGGCCCCGGCCATCACCACTATTCCTCTGATCATCCGCAGCCTCAGAAGCACCTGTGTCATCACTTGGTAACCTACCAGTGCCTGAAAAGGTGTTACACAAGTGTCGCTTTAGAGCGTCCTCAAGTTGTTTCATCCTGTGCTCCCTCTGTGCTGGCAGGATGAGCTCTGCAACTTTACCCTTGTATCGTGGATCAAGAAGGGTTGTCAACCAGTAATGATCCCTCTCCTTGATAGCACAAATCCTGGGCTCCTCCTCCTCCTATAATTTTAATATTGGACCGCAGTGTCCACCCCTGCACTCTTCCACAATACAACAGAGGGGTTACTGTATGATGGCACTTGCTGGCCTGGCACCAAAGACACAATATTTGGGTGTACTGCCACTGACACCTGTACCAGATTCATATCCTCAGAGGGGTTACTGTGTGACGGCACTGTTGCCGACTCTAAGGCTAGGGTCAGACGAACGCAGTTTTAACGTGCGTTTAGCCGCACAAAATCACGGCCGTGCTAGCAGCAAATGACGTCCAATGCCGGGGAACACACGAAGTACGGCCGCACGAAAGTTCGTCCGCGCAACGCAAGTGGCAAACGAACGCATTTTTTCGAGAACGTCAAACCGCTACTACTGACGTACAGAGTGCGCTGCGGCCGCATAGCGGCGTGTTTGCGTGATTGGGAGACTTCAGACGCTGCTAATGTCCGGCCAACATAACGTCCAGACGCAAAAAGTGTTTTATGTTGATCCGTACAAAATCACGGACGAAAAGGCGCATCGTATGACCGCTATCGCGTATTCCGTGAAAAAATATGTCCGTTCGTTCGACCGCACTTTTCCACGGTCGACGCGAAAAATGCGTTCGTCTGACCCTAGCCTTAGGCTGGGGTCAGACGAGCGTAGTGTTCACGTCCGTGATTGCGCCTAAAAGTACGTCTGTGATAGCATGAAAGAAAGCCCATCGGAGCCCTCTACACAAAGTACGTCCGCAATGAACTGCAGACGCACAATGGCCGCGCTCCACGGACGCAAGGCAGGCAAGAATGTACAACCTCTAGAACGGTCGCACAAAGTGCGCTGCGTCCGCAATGTCTGCATAGCTTTGTGTGTGAGTGATGGAACGTGGTCAGATGGACTGCATTTATACGTCCAGCATTTTTCACGGACAAAATGGTTTTGCTTTTTGTTTTATTTTCCCTCGTACATCCGTCAAAATATACGTCAGTGAAAAAAAATGGACTGTGTGGCCACTACTGCGTCTTCCGTACTGATGTACGTCCGTGTGCATGGAAGTACAGTCTGTAGAAATCACGCATGTCTGACCCTAGCCTAAAGGCCCAATTTTAAAGTACCTATTGTTACTTTCATCCAAAGCCTGCATAGGTTTCACCATAATTTAGTGAAAAAGAAAAGAAAAGGGAGGAGGAGGTTCTTGGGGCGTATTGCAGCGCGTTCACTCTGCAGTCTATGGTCGTGAACGCGCTGCAATGCGCGTTCGCATGTTTTTTACGTTTGCGCGATAGGCGTGTTAAAAAACGCACATATTGCGCGTGTAAAAAAAAACAGGTGTAAACCCAGCCTTACAGTATAATTAATGCAGCATAGGAATCCTCACACTGCCAGGCAGCACCTCTACAGTTCGTGGTTCCAGGAATCAGATGAGTATTAGAAAGAAAAAAAAAGTTTTATTTTATGTTGCTGGGGACATTTAAAAATGTCCTCGGATTTTATTTTTTTTAAAAATGTGTTGCCTTACCTTAGCCTGGTGGTCAGTGGGGGCTCCTTGGATCCTGGTTGGGCGGAAGGGGGGTCTGCCGTGGCTCCCTCCCTGGAGTCCCTGCACCACCTCTCTGCCACATGCACCCGGCCGACCAGCCCGCACAGTCACAGCTCTGCCATCCTGCGGCCGTATGCTCCTCAAGGGGTCCTTGGGAGGCCCTGGCGGGCTGCCCTCTAAAGTGCCTGATTAGAGGGCCTCATCTGCCTAATGTTTTAGCAACAAGAATGTTTTATCCCATAGGCTTCAATGTTAAAAATATTCCCGTTTTAATTCAATATCTAATAAACCATTGCTTATATTCTGCAGTAAAGAGTCTCTATATTTGTAGATGTTTTAGGATTTTTTAACCATTTTTAAAAAAAAATTCTGTCGGAATGCAGGTATGTCGTAGGTCGACAGTCTTTATAGTATTCAAGGTGCAGTGCAGTCAAGAGAAAAGCAGAAACCTTTTGTACTGTGATGTACTTGCGTATAGTAGATACCTGGCGAATACAAGTGTAACGCTGAGGGGATAACACACACACAGGCAGTAGCGTAGTAGGATCTTATTGGGCAGAATGTCATAAGCAGAACACTGGGATTATGAAATGAAACAAAACACACTTAATCGTGACAAGCTCTGCTGATTTCGAGACCAGCAGTCAGCTTGAGAAACCTTAAACACACTGAGAGAGGAACCCTATATAGTAGGGTGGTACAAAAATCAAAGAACCCAGAAGGTAGTTAGTAGAGGTCTGGCCTCTGGTATGGGAACTAGACACAGCCTGAGAGAATGCCTTGTGATTAGGCCAATAACACTATGTGAATAAACCAGGGGGAAATTCAGGGAAACAAATACCAGAGGGTAAATATAAGGACTAAAACGGAAAAACACGATCGTACGAACGCAGCACCAATGAACGACCGCAAATTGCGGTACTAGAAAAATAGCAGGGTATATCAGCGGGATGTACGTTAGCAAGCCGGGGTTAGGACCAGTAGATTTGTGCAAGGTCACAATACTGTATAAACGCTGTACAGATAAAGGGAAAAGCGGAAAGAATCATCAATCAATAGCCTAGGTCAGTGTTGAGGAATATTTTAATCTTTCTACGTATGCGTATTCTTATATCAAATTGATCCTCAGATAAACTCTTTGTATCTTGAAGTCTTTTGGGTCAGAGTAGGAAACAGATGTTGAACACCTGCCTCAATCCTTGAAGGATCATCAATTATGGCTTCCAGCATTTATTGAGGAAGGATTCATTAAGTCAACATCCTTGTTGCCTTCTGATAAAGACTCTAAGACTTACCGACCTAAAAAAACTCTCTTTGATGTAAGGAACTGACCATTGATTAGGTATAACAGGATGTTGTAAAGTTTTTCACTGTCTGGGGTTAATTTGAATGACATATTGTATCCCTGCTTTTTTGTTTGAAATGGTTTGGAAAACGCGGCAAAAGCGTAACCCAATTAGAAGTATTACAGGATGTTTTATTGTGTTACTGTGACGTAATTTTCTGTACTTAAGGAGACCATGTGTATGGTTCTTCAGAGGGCAGCAACTAAAAGACTTAGAACCTATGTTTGGCGTCTGTGGTTATTCCTCTCTCCAGATATCTGCGATTCTCAATCTGTAGTTTTATGTTATCTAAGAAAATAGTAAACACAGCCGGTTGTAAGAAAGAACAGGGACTGACCAATGCCAGAATATAACATCATAACAATTTGGTGTCGCAGAAGTGGACGAATATCTTGAAGTTAAAGGTAAGAACACGCCATGTTTAGTGTTGTCTTCTTGCCTTTTTCTTTCTATGATATTTTAAGACCCACGTAGTGTTTTTTGTTTGTGGATGTATTGTGGTGTTGGTCAGAAGTCTAGTTTCCTCTGTATTTTTATGTAGGTATAAAGTCCTGCATATGGTTAGTGGGTATAGAGTCCTGCTTAATAGATTTGTGGATTGAGTCCACGTATGAAACTACAAATTGGAATCAAACTTTTTGTTTTTTGTCATTGTTTGTCTTGTCTTGTCTTGTTTTGTTTTATGCGCTATGCTGTATTGATTGATGCATTATTATTTTGCTTTGTTATATATTTCCTTTGTGGGGTCTGGTCTGCCTATAATACCACAATAAGCCTGGGATCCTTCTTCATTTTCTCTGCTGCTTCTTTTCTATATTTTCCATTCGTGGTCCCAGGATATACAGGATTATTCAAAGAGATTCGAAAAGTCACCGCACGTTCGGTGACTTTTCGTTCTCTTCAATTCGGTTTCTTTTGCCGATCCCATTTCGGTGACCCTGCGGTGTATTCAGCAAGCACCACAGGGTCCCCAAATTGCAGGGAAAAGCTGCCGCAAACCCGATGAAAACGAACCGCAAACCCCACCGAATGCACGCTGAAAACAAGCAAAAACATCTGGATTAACCTTCGAAAAACCCGAGCAGGAACCGATCACACGCAGCGAAGCAGCCGAACAGGAGCCGAATCACACAGAGCCGAAGCAGCTGAGAGGCAGAGGAGGCAGTGAATAAATTAGCAAAACCATTTGTATGAATCTGTGAAAATGAAAAGCTGTTTGCAAAGAAACTACTGAGCGAAAATGTCTGAAATTTACACAGGAGGTCCAGGGAATGATAATAAAGAGGGCTGTTACATAAAAAAGAAGTAAACTAAAAATAAAAAAAATGAAAAATGCTTAAAGTATCCTAAAAAGTCTATAAATAAAGAGACTCTTTACTGCAGAATTTTATAATGAACAGTTTATTAGATATTGAATTAAAACGGGAATACTTTTAACATTGAAGCCTATGGGATTCTCCTGAATAAATTTGCCGCATGAAAGTACCGAATGGCAGGGCATTAGGGGAACCTTTCACTGCTGGTTTGTGTTCTCTGAATAGCCGAAGCAGTGCTTTTTCATGGGGATTTCACTGCCCTCGACCAGGGACCGAACAGGCACCGTATGTTCAGGCAATTCGCTAGGATTTGGCGAATTGCCTGCTCTATGGATAGCCGAATGGTCAGGAAAGGTAACCGAACGCTGATTTTCAGCGTTCGGTTACCTTTCTCAAGCAATTCGGATCTCTTTGGATAGCCCTGATAGTCTCACTGAATTTTGATTATCCATTATGAGCTGCAGATATTTTATAAGCTGCAGACTAGTCTCAAGATTATCCTTTTAAAGTGTATTTTTGCAGATAGTATCTGAGTTAGTAACTGTGTGTTTGTGTGGAATTTTTTTTCTCAGTGATTTTGCTGTCTTCCACAGGAACATATAAGTTTGAGTTAGAGTATTGTTATAATGGGATCATCCCACAGTAAGTCTCATGCATATTCTTTACCTATTCCTTTTAAAAGCTATAAACAAGTACCGAAAAATGCAAGAAATAGAACTCCTGCAGTTAAGTCTGCTAGTCCCAAACGTGATCAGACTCCCAAGACATATGTACAAGATTTAATTAGTGAATTTTATACTGAACCTTTTTGTGATAATCTTCATAACTGGTGTGTGCGTTTTGGTGATGTAATTGATAATCCATGGCCACGTATTGGTTCTTTTTCTAGTTATCATTTAGAAATGTTGAAAGGTATGTGTTTACCTAATGCAGTTCCATTTGGTCCTGGACCGGATCCATTATGGAATAAGAATTATATGGAAAATGCTGCCCAGGGTTGGTTGCAATGTGCTTTGTTGTGGTCTTTTTCTGTCACTAACTCCCACAACCCTGAGCCAGCAGTAATGTCTCCTCCACCATATAGTGATCCTTGTGTACCACTTGCTAATCCAGTTCAGTTATATCCTAATTTGGCTTCTTTGAGAGAAAATATAAATGATGGTTTGGATGAAGAAATAGCTGCTGTAAGTGTGCTTCGTGGAAAGCGACGTCATAAGTATGTGTCTGATGATGGACAGCCTAGAGTAGGTAATTGTCTGCTCCTGGTGCTGTGAGTTCTGTTGTTGTACCGAGTTTAGCTGTTAGTTCAGTCGTTGAACATTCTGATTATGCTTTACGAAGTAAAGGAAAGATAGATGGAGACAGTGATGATGAAGAAAATGGAATTATTACTGTACAACCTACTTCTGCTATGCCATATGTTATAATTGGTGATACCGTCATGGTTAAACCTCCTTCTGCGGAACATCTAATTTTTTTAGGCAATAAATGTCCAGATCCTTATAAATTTCCAGAGGGTGCAATTAATTATCTTAAGCGAGTTACCAAAGACCAGCAATTTGGTGGTCCTGATTATCGATTTTTTGTTGTCAGTAGTTTTGAAATTATTATTTGCAGATGTTAGTACAACGGATTTGGCTAAGGAATTGGATGCTAAATTTGATCATCCTGTAGGTCATGACTATGTATGGAATAAACCTGACTGGGTTGATAGTTTTTGGAATTACTTGTTACAACATTTTACCAGCAAACAGGCTGCTCATAGAGATGTTTCTAAAGCTGCAACAATGAAACAAAAATCAGGTGAAACTGTCAGTGAATTTTGTTTTAGACTAAAAAGATGTTGGCTAGAGGATTGCTGCATGTCTTTGAATAAATTAGGTGGCAGTCTGTTTATTCAGCATTTATTACATAATATGCTTCCAGAATATGCTCAGACAACTCGTATGTTAATTGATAATTTATTTAATCAAGAACCCGAGGCTCTGATGCGTATTCTGCGTAATAAAGACGCTGCTGGAGTGTTTCCTTTGAGAAGTGATATAAAATCTCTCACAGGTGATAATGTGGCCATGCCATTCTATCAGCATAAGAATGGTCAGTTTGGGCGTTTTAGAGGACGTGGCACAGGTCGTGGATTTCCCAGGGGCAGGAGATCTCTTCCTCTGGGAAATCGAGCTGGTGCTTGTTGGCAGTGTGGGTCTTCTGAACATTGGTATAGAGATTGTGATCAGGTTCCCCAGGATGCTAGTCGTGATGCCTTTAATCCTAACAGCTCTGTCTTTTCACCTTCTCAATCTCTGGCAGCAGCCCCCCCAGCCCCTCCTTCTGTTCAATTCCCTATTCAATGGAACAACAATAGTCAACAATAGGATTGCCTGCAGCAAGGAACACTTGCATTTGTAGTTACTCAAATCTCCGATAAATGGGATCAACTTACTATTATTTCTCTATCTGTGGATGGTCACATTTATGATTTTTTATTGGATAGCGAAGCGACTCGTTCCAGTCTGTCTGGCAAATTTTATCAGGGACCTCTGAGTAGTGAAAGCTTGATGTCTGTTGGCGTAGAAGGCGTTCCATTTGGGTGTATGAAAACCGCGAGACTTCCCATATGCAGCCTTACGAATCGCAAATTGTGGTTATATCACTCTTTTCTAATCATTCCTAATTGTCCTGTCAATTTGCTTGGTCGTGATTTAATGGCTAAGATGGGAATGATTCTTGTAATTACCTCTAAAGGTGGTGTTCTGATGCACGCTGTTTTTTCAGGTTTCAGTTCGGAATTTCCATGTCTGGAATATGATTGTTTTGGCTTAAACAATTCTGCATTTGTTGATATCACCAGATTTTGCTAGGAATACTAATTTTCTGAATGTTTCTGTCCTTGAAAGAGTTCTTTTTCTGAGTGCTAGCTCTTCTGCACAAACTCAACTCACAAATTCTCCACTCTCAGCTTTACAATTTTCTCAGGGTACTAACACGGAGATTACAGGAATGTCTGTGCGGCCAACACGGATTTGTGTGCATACAGTTGGAAATGTGTATTTGTGGAAACAAGGTTTTGGCTATGTGAAATCTCTAAAATTTGTGCCGTTTTCTCCTGCTTTGCCGTCAAGCGTAACTAATGCTTTCCATGGCATTAGCGCTGTTCAGATCCCGGATGAATTGAAAGTTGTATCTCCAGCTGTGTGAGAGGCCTGCAGCACAGACCCAGGTTTTTTAAATTGCACCCCATACAAAGCTATTTTGAAACCCGATTCTTCTCCTGTTTACATAAAACAGTATCCATTGTCAAAAGATAAAGAATTAGGAATTGCGCCAGTCATTGCTGAACTCTTGTCTAAATCTATAATTCAGCCAATTGTTTCACCATTCAATAGCCCAATTAATCCAATTCAGAAACCTGGTAAAACTGAATATAGATTTACTCAAGATTTGCGAGCAGTTAATGATTTTATTTTGCATCTGGTTCATTTAGTGCCAGATCTAGATCTTATTCTGGCTTCTTCACTGCTTCTCGTCCGACAAATCCATGGCTATGGACATGTCGGCCGAAGAGGGGTGTTGGCAATGATGAAAGAAAGATTTATAATCCATAGATTAGAAAGGAAGTCTTGATACAAGTAAAATTGGCCCGACCATTTACCAGCAGTATTGGCTGAAATCAGAATGACTCCTAGCTCGACTACGGGTTATTCGCCTTTTGAAATTCTAATGGGTAGACCATTCCCCACTCCATGGTGTAGAACTAAAGGTGCCTCGATGGTAAGCGGGGACCTTAATGTCGTAATTGATGAATATGTTTTGAATCTTGTGGACAAATTGAATGGCATCTATGGTGATGTATATCTGTCTCTTCCTGTTCCCGCAGGAAAACCAACTCATCCTTTCCAACCAGGAGATCAAGTCCTTGTGAAGTCCCTCTTCAAGGCGAGAGTTTTTGATCCACCCTATGGTCCTCCAACTACAGTGATCGCAGTCACCCAGACCGCCGTCCTTACAGAAGATAATCAAGCATGGATACACGCAAGCTGCTTGAAGAAGATGCCATCCCTAACCAAAGCACCACAGATTCCTTCGCTGACCAATGTACCATCTACTACTGCTGCTCCCGTTTAATAGCTATGATCTTTGTGATCTTCGTCATATATGCTATATTTTCAGGAACAATGTCTCCAAAGAATTCCACAAATCATGTTGCTAATAAGATGTATCGTCGCTCACAATCTCATTCTTTTTGGGAACTTGATAATCATTTTATAAAAATTGCAAGAAATCTTTACACAGCCCTGAACCGCACAGATTCATGCTGGATCTACGGTTATGCTCCACATTCCCATAACTATGGTTATCCCTTTTTAGGATCCCCATGGACCGCTGAATCAATTAGTTTAATGATCCGCTCTAAACAAGACCCTGTTGTTGATTTTACTGATGTTCAGAAGCAAACAGAAACAAAGAAGATAAAGTTGCATTTAGCTCGCTCAGTTCAAACTGGAGCCATAGCATATGTTAATCACGCAAATGTGTAGCCACTTCTAGTGTATATCATTCAGATCTGAGATCTAGCATTAATATGCCTAAAAAACATGTATTAATTGTTTTGTAAGCCTTTGACACCTGGAGGGCAGGATAGTCCTTCATGCCTGGTGCCCTTGGAGATTTCCCAGCCCTTGTCAATTAAAGGGAAGGGTTTTTTCTCTACTGCTGAAAGGACGTTTGGGGGTTACAAAATTAAAATTATTTATTGTTATTTGATTACAATAAAAGAGGGGAATGTTGAGGAATATTTTAATCTTTCTATGTATGCGTATTCTTATATCAAATTGATCCTCAGATAAACTCTTTGTATCTTGAAGTCTTTTGGGTCAGAGTAGGAAACAGATGTTGAACACCTGCCTCAATCCTTGAAGGATCATCAATTATGGCTTCCAGCATTTATTGAGGAAGGATTCATTAAGTCAACATCCTTGTTGCCTTCTGACAAAGACTCTAAGATTTACCGGCCTAAAAAAACTCTCTTTGATGTAAGGAACTGTCAGGACCCCTGTCTGGAGCCCCCCAGCACCCCACGTAAAGCCCGCCGTAAAAGGAAGAAAGGCAAACCTGGTGCTGCGTTGTCCTGAATGCAGGGCAGCACTTCCACAAGACGGCGTATCCTATGTCCCACCCTGCTCTCAGACTGCAGGCATAACAGGTGCCTCTAATCTACACAGAGACTGATCCCTACTTAAGGGTGGAGCACCCAGAAGACAAGGCTTCTGCATTATGGTTCCTGAGCCAGCAAGCCAAGCACACTGATCCAGAATCTATCCTGTGCTTCCCATCTGCATCAAGTCTCCCGAGCCATCCAGAGACTTCATCCTAGATCCCTGCATCCTGGTTTCCCGCTGATCAACTGTCTCCTGATTCCTCAGCTATTCAAGAAACCATCCAGCCCTTTTCCTGTCCTGTCTCGTATCCCCAGTAAGTATCCTCCGTGTGTCTGCCCTCTGTGTCTTCTTGTATTGTTTCCTGCATCCCCTCGTATCCACCAAGATTCCATATTCCAGTTGGTCTCTTTCATCTTTAAGTTCTGCCCTGCATCCTACATAACCTGGACTTATTATTTATCTGAATCCTACAATAAACCCCTGTTTTCCCTAACCTGGTCTCCGTGTGTCACTGCATCCTGGGTTCGGAATCTTACCTGTCACGCTGGTACCTTACAGGAACTGACCATTGATTAGGTATAATAACAGGATGTTGTAAAGTTTTCACTGTCTAGGGTTAATTTGAATGACATTTGTATCCCAGCTCTTTTGTTTGAAATGGTTTGGAAAACACGGCAAAAGCTTAACCCAATTAGAGGTATTACAGGATGTTTTATCGTGTTACTGTGACGTAATTTTCTGTACTTAAGGAGACCATGTGTATGGTTCTTCAGAGGGCAGTATCTAAAAGACTTAGAACCTATGTTTGGCGTCTGTGGTTATTCCTCTCTCCAGATATTTGCGATTCTCAATCTGTAGTTTTATGTTATCTAAGAAAATAGTAAACCCAGCCGGTTGTGAGAAAGAACAGGGACTGACCAACGCCAGAATATAACATCACAACAGTCAGATACACAATACGAGGTCCTCAGAAAACACCAGTCAAAATACCAGAATTCAATGTAGCAATAGAAAGCTCAGAGTGGATACCACGTCAGGGCACCTAAGCAACCTCTTGCGCCCTCTTTTAAACCTGGTGACCTCACTTTCCTGCTAGGCCCCACCCCCACAGACGCTGGCCGGCCATTAACCCTTGAGGGTCTGAAATCAAGCTGAGAGCCAGGAGGTAAACCAGATCCCCCAGGCAACACTGCTGGGGCAGAGGACGTCACATCTACAATACCTCAGAGGGGTTACGGTTACAGATCGTAGAACGGCACTAGCTGGCACCAAAGGTCCAATTTTAATGCACCTGTTGTTACTTTCATCCAAAGCCTGCATAAGTTTCACCATAGTTTAGCCAAAAAATCACTAAATTTGTTCTGCGTGTCCTAAAACGTCTCCTCTTTTCATATAGGCTGCCGCCCCAAGCAGTTGTTTATGAATAGATGAAAGAAAAACCATTTACCGTCATATGAAATGTCATTTTTTTTTCTTTTAAAATGTTTCTATACATCCTACAAATCCGCCACTTCACGGGCAGGTTATGGGGACCTCCTAAGCACGATATTTGAAGTAATTTTTCATTTTTATTCTTAGGCTGGGGTCAGACAAGCGTAGTGTTCACGTCCGTGATTGCGCCTAAAAGTACGTCCATGATAGACAGAAAGCCCATTGGAGCCTGACACATGAAGTACGTCCGCACTGAACTGCGGACGCACAACGGCCGCGGCCCACGGACACAAGGCAGGCAAGAACGTACGTCCCCTAGAACGGCCGCACAAAGTGCGCTGCATCCGCAACGTCTGCATACCTTTGTGTGTGAGTGAACGTGGTCAGACGGACTGCATTTATACGTCCAGCATTTTTCATGGACAAAATGGTTTTGCTTTTTAATTTATTTTCCCTCCTACATCCGTCAAAATATACGTCAGTGAATAAACGGACTGTGTGGCCACTACTGTGTCTTCCGTACTGACGTACGTCCGTGTGAAAACTGAATTTTCAGCCCCATTGACTTGTATTGAGTTCGGATACGAACATTTGGAAAGTTCGGGTTTGGCTCCGAACCGAACTTAGGGAGTGTTCGGCTCATCCCTACTTATCACCAGCAACATACCTAGCAACAATGGCACACTGATCATGAGCTGACACATCTTGCGTTGAGTCCATTTGAATGGAAAATATTCCAGAACTCTCCTTCTTTGACTATTTCATCCTTTAACATGTCACCAATAATCAAAAATAACTTGTCGATTGTAGATTTACTGAAAAAAGTTACAAATTTTCCACTTCCTTTTTTGATGGATTACGTGTCTTCGCTTTCTGTATAACATTCGTTAAATGCGCTTTTAAGACTGGACTGTAGTCAGCAAGAAGCTTCACAGTCTTCAGAAAGTTACCATGATTTTCTAGATGGTCCTCATCAAACACTTCGGCCACAGACTCAACATGACTACTTCTGTATGGTAGTGCTTGAACACCAATGAGAAAAAAAATCTTATGTGGCTTGCAATAGCACAGCGTTGAAGTACTTGTTGATTTCTAGTAGTTATCTGACTACTCAACAATTTGGATTTTCCTTTCATATTTAGGAAATAAGTGTCACTTGCTTGTGTATGGCATTGAGAGTTCTCGTGTTCCATTAATCCTGTTGTGATGTGTATCCAGTCGCTGCAACCTTGTATTAACGGAGTCTGTTTATACTTTTCCAGGCCATAAAATAAGCAAATGGAACAATGTACACTGTTTTTTTTTTTTTCATTAAAGGTAACCCATCTTCTATGAACATTAGACCCTTGTATGCCTTTTCGGTAGTAAACAACCTTATTAAATGGTGTGTTGTCTATTGGCTGGTTAGGATGGATGTCCCAAAACATTTCCATAGTAATGTCAGCTTTGTGCAGGACTTGTCCATACTGAAAGTAGTCTTCTGTTAACCCTTTCGCTGCTGAGCCATTTCACACCTCTGTGCTGAGGTAATTTTTACCGGTTTCGCTCATCATGTTTAACCGCGTTTGAAGCCTTATTTTAATATATGACCCAGACATTATCAGGGTTATCCAAAGAGATCCGAATTGCTTGAGAAAGGTAACCGAACGCTGAAAATCAGGGTTCGGTTACCTTTCCTGGCCATTCGGCTATCCAGAGAGCAGGCAATACGCCAAATCCTGGCAAATTGCCTGCACATTCGGTGCCTGTTCGAGGGCAGTGAAATCCCCATAGAGAAGCAATGCTTCGGCTATTCAGAAAACACAAACCAGCAGGGAAAGGTTCCCCTAATGCCCTGCCATTCGGTGGTTTAATTCGGCAAATTTATTCAGGAGAATCCCATAGGCTTCAATGTTAAAAATATTCCCATTTTAATTCAATATCTAATAAACCGTTCATTATAAAATTCTGCAGCAAAAAGTCTCTTTATAGATTTTTTTTAGGATACTTTAAGCATTTTTTTTTTTTTTTTTTAAAAAGTCCCTTTTTTTTTTTTTTTTTGTTTACTTATTTGTTATGTAACAGCCCTCTTTATTATTATTCCCTGGACCTCCTGTGAAAATTTCAGACATTTTCGCTCAGTAGTTTCTTTGCAAACAGCGTTTCATTTTCCCAGATTCATACAAATGGTTTTGCTAATTTATTCACTGCCTCCTCTACCTCACAGCTGCTTCGGCTCTGTGTGATTCGGCTTCTTCGAAGGTTAATCCAGATGTTTTTGCTTGTTTTCAGCGTGCATTCGGTTAGTTTTCGTCGGGTTTGCGGCAGCCTTTCCCTGCAATTCGGGGACCCTGTGCTGTTTGCTGAATACACCGCAGGGTCACCGAAATGGGATCGGCAAAAGGAACCGAATTGAAGAGAACGAAAAGTCACCGAACGTGCGGTGACTTTTCGAATCTCTTTGGATAACCCTGATTATATATTGTTCTTTCCGGCAGATTCATAATATGTCATTATTATATGTATACGTCATGTCCTTTCTGTGTATTATAACAAAAAATGCAATAAAATTTGAGTTTTCAATAATTTACAATGTGTAAAGTGTTTTTTTTTTTTCACATTTTAACATGCGATCGTTTGCGGTTATATTTTCTATGAGGTGCGCTTGTTAAAAAAAATTAGAAATGGGGACTCTGACGCCAGTCCTCAGGGGAGTTCCTGGAGGCTTGGCCGACATCCAAGATGTCGGCCAGCTCCAGGAGAGGATCACGATTTGGTGCTTTTCAGCGCCGAATCATGATCCAGCTACCCAGGGGTTAATTACAGCCACCGTTTGGAAGTGCAGGCTGTGCCCTTCCAAACGGTGCCTGGATTAACCCTCTGCCCCCCGGCGAACGGGAGGGAGGGAGAGGTCCGAAGGACCTCCCCCCCCCCCCTCCCATTCAGACGCCTCCTCCGCACACGCGGGGGGGTGCCTGAATTAGATGTCATCGTGCCGGAGTGCTGGGCTGACATCCAAGATGTCAGCCCGCACCGGGGGGCGCAGCAATCGGCGGATTGCTGCCTTCTGTGCTTGGACGCGCTCAGCGCATCCTTAGCACAGAACAACCACTTGGCTGGACACGCTGAGCGCATGCATAGCAGCCAAGTGGTTAATGGTGTTCTTTCCGGTCCAGATGGCATTTTGGCAGGCAGAGGTTCAAGAGTATCTTCTTCGTTTGGTAGACACATTTCAACACTAGATTCTGTTTCAGGATCTCAAATCACTTCTTCTGGAACCGATTCCAATGGTTCATCAGTGATCTCAACAGGAGCATCTTCTTTAGGAACCTCTGATTTTTTTTCCAAAAAAATTTATAAATTTTGCTAGTAGATGCCTCATTTTCTCTTCTCTGCCTGGTTAACTTTCTTTTCATGGCACCACTTTTGTGCTTATGTTCCAGAAATTGCCAGTATTTATGAACCTGGTAATAAAATGATATACTCAATTTGGCTGCAATGCAGGTAATTTTTTTCAGAGCAAATAAACCCTTCATTTGTCACCACAAAGACAGGACTGGATTAACTAAGGGCTACAGGAGCTTCAGCTCCAGGCCAATACCCCAAAATAGGCCCCGTTGAAACTTGCTTATGTCTGCACCATGTGAATTCAACACGACGAGCTTAAGTGGGATAGGGTAGAGGCACAATGAAGTGGGAAGAATGTGGCAAATATATGATCCAGATGAGAAGAATGGGGCAGAGGGACAATGCAATATTTTACACTATTCCCTAGTTCATGAATAATCGAGCGCCACAGCAATAAACCTCCCAGTAATGTGCACTGTGTAAGAGCGTAACAGCACCACAGCAATAAACCTCGCTGAAATGTGCACTTTGTAAGAGCGTAACAAAGCACTGCAATAATCCTTGCAAGAGCGCAACAAAGCACCAGAATAAACCTCGCATGAGCGTAACAAAGCACCACAATAAACCTTGCACCAGCATAACAAAGCACCACAATAAACCTCACTGAAATGTGCACTTTGTAAGAGCGAAACAGACATGTGCAGACAGTTTATTAACACCCTCCCTGCATATCAATTATTAATGTACAGTTGTGTTCAAAATTATTCAACCCCCACTGAAATTGAGTGTTTTGGCCAGTTTGACATTGATTTTGATCATTCAGTCATCTTGCTTACAATTAAATCAAAGAGGCACGTGTAGGTCAGACAAATATAACATAACATTTATAAATGAAATAACCACAAATGTCTTTTCTGTGCTCACATCATTATCAGTTTTATTCAACCCCCAAGTGACATTCAATCTTAGTACTTATAACTGTAAAAGGATGTTGTACTAACAGTTTTTAAACGTGAAGCATAGCTTGACACAAGTGTCTTGCAGCGATCTACGGGTATCTTCGCCCATTCGTCATGGGCAAAAGCCTCCAGTTCAGTCACATTCTTAGGCTTGCGCACTGCAACTGCTTTCTTTAAGTCCCACCAGAGGTTCTCAATCGGATTTAAGTCAGGTGACTGCGATGGCCACTCCAAAATGTTCCAGCCTTTAATCTGCAACCATGCTCTAGTGGATTTGGAGGTATGCTTGGGATCATTGTCCTGTTGAAAGGTCCAACGTCTCCCAAGCCTCAGGTTTGTGACGGACTGCATCACATTGTCATCTAAATATCTCCTGGTACTGAAGAGAATTCATGGTACCTTGCACACGCTGAAGCTTCCCTGTACCTGCAGATGCAAAACAGCCCCAAAGCATGATTGACCCCCCCGCCATGCTTCACAGTAGGCAAGGTGTTCTTTTCTTCATAGGCCTTGTTCTTCCTCCTCCAAACATAGCGTTGGTCCATGGGCCCAAACAGTTCTAATTCTGTTTCATCAGTCCACAGAACACTTCTGTGGTTTGTCCACATGACTTTTGGCATACTGCAGTCGACTCTTCTTATTCTTTGGAGACAGCAAGGGGGTGCGCCTGGGAGTTCTGGCATGGAGGCCTTCATTACGCAGTGTGCGCCGTATTGTCTGAGCTGAAACTTCAGTACCCACATCTGACAAATCTTTTCTCAGTTCCTCAGCAGTCACACGGGGACTTTTCTCCACTCTACGCTTCAGTTAGCGCACAGCAGTCGAAGTCAGCATCTTCTTTCTGCCACAACCAGGTAGCGTTTCAACAGTGCCCTTTGCCTTGAATTTGCGAATGATGCTTCCTATGGTCTCTTTTGGTATGTTTAACATCTTTGCAATCTTCATATAGCCATTGCCCTTCCTGTGAAGAGTAATCACCTCTTCTCTTGTCTTCCTGGACCATTCTCTTGACTTCACCATGTTTGTAACCACACCAGTAAATGTCTAGAAGGAGCTGAGTATCACAGTCATTTTAAAGCTGCCTAATTGATGCTTAATATGCTTTATTGCTGCTCCATGACATCCACAGGTGTTTTCAATGCCTGATTGAAAACACTTGAATGAACCTCTGTTCTTCAGAGTGGTAGTCTTTAAGGGGTTGAATAATTGTGTCAATGAAGAATTCACAAAAGAAACATTTACTACTGTATTACAAAACCAATTGATGTCATTTTAGTTGCAACTGGTTCTTTAAAAAGTCCTTGTAGGATTTCATTCTGAATACAATTACAAATGTACACTAAATTCCCTAAAACCCTTTACAGCATTGGGGGTTGAATAATTTTGAACACAACTGTAGTTAATTTAGTTTATTAACCCATCCCTCCCCCTTCCAGCATATCATTAATGGCAATTTTCAGTTAGTTTATTAACCCCTCTGGCCAGCATCAATTAATAATGGCAGTGGCACAACAGTTTATTTATTAACCCCTCAGGCCAGCATCAATTAATAATGGCAGTGGCACAACAGACAGTTTATTTATTTATTTATTTATTAACCCCTCAGGCCAGCATCAACTAATAATGGCAGTGGCAGAACAGCAACAGCTTATCACTTAATAATGGCAGCGCAATGGCACAGACAGTTTATTAACACGGTCACCCCGGGCCGGATAGACAAAATAACTGCTGGATCGACAAAATAAAAATATTTGTATGCAGGCTCCTCAGACTTGCTGGCTCCGCTGCTCCGCACCGCACTCTCCCGGCTCCTCCTTATTTACTCTACCTCAGGCTCTCTGCCCTGCATGCATCACGTGATGGGGCGGGGCCATACAGCGTGGTTAGATGTTCGATAGCGTGCCATGGCGTGGCGTGTGGGAGGGAGTCTAAGGAAGGCAGGCACACTGCGGCGTCGCCGCGGTTACAGAATGTCACGGTCCTGGCAGAGGGGAATAGGGTATGAGCCAGAGGCGTAACTAGAAACCTCAGGACTCCGGTGCAAGAATCCATGAAGGCCCCCCCCCTCATCGGCTGTGGGGAGGGGCCGACGCGGGCCATTGAAGTCAGTGGAGCAAACAGTACGCCCCGCGCCTTCAAGACCCACCCTCCGCGCGGGCCCCACATATCAGACCCCCAGTATCAGACCCCAGTAATTAGCCAGGATCAGAACCCCAGTAATTATCCAGTATCAGACCCCCAGTAATTACCCAGTATCAGAACCCCAGTAATTACCCAGTATCAGAACCCCAGTAATTAGCCAGTATCAGACCCTCAGTAATTACCCAGTATCAGACCCCAGTAATTAGTCGGTATCAGAGACCCCAGTAATTAGCCAGTATCAGACCCCCAGTAATTAGCCAGTATCAGACCCCCAGTAATTAGCCACTTTCAGACCCCCAGTAATTAGCCAGTATCAGAGACCCCAGTAAATAGCCAGTATCAGAACCCCAGTAATTAGCCAGTATCAGAACCCCAGTAATTAGCCAGTATCAGACACCCAGTAATTAGCCAGTATCAGAGAACCCAGTAATTAGCCAGTATCAGACCCCCTGTAATTAGCCAGTGTCAAACCCCTAGTAATTAGCCAGTGTCAGAGACCCCAGTAATTAGCCAGTTTCAGACCCCCAGTAATTAGCCAGTTTCAGACCCCCAGTAATTAGCCAGGATCAGAACCCCAGTAATTAACCAGTGTCAGACCCCCAGTAATTAGCCAGTATCAGACCCCCTGTAATTAGTCATTATCAGAACCCCAGTAATTAGCCAGTGTCAAACCCCTAGTAATTAGCCAGTGTCAGAGACCCCAGTAATTAGCCAGTTTCAGACCCCCAGTAATTAGCCAGTTTCAGAACCCCAGTAATTAGCCAGTTTCAGACCCCCAGTAATTAGCCAGGATCAGAACCCCAGTAATTAACCAGTGTCAGACCCCCAGTAATTAGCCAGTATCAGACCCCCTGTAATTAGTCATTATCAGAACCCCAGTAATTAGCCAGTGTCAAACCCCTAGTAATTAGCCAGTGTCAGAGACCCCAGTAATTAGCCAGTTTCAGACCCCCAGTAATTAGCCAGTTTCAGAACCCCAGTAATTAGCCAGTGTCAGAACCCCAGTAATTAGCCAGTGTCAGACCCCCAGTAATTAGCCAGGATCAGACCCCAGTAATTAGCCAGTGTCAGACCCCCAGTAATTAGCCAGTGTCAGACCCCCAGTAATTAGCCAGTATCAGACCCCCAGTAATTAGCCAGTATCAGACCCCCAGTAATTAGCCAGTGTCAGATGCCCAGTAATTAACCAGTATCAGACCCCCAGTAATTAGCCAGTGTCAGAACCCCAGTAATTAGCCAGTGTCAGACCCCCAGTAATTAGCCAGGATCAGACCCCCAGTAATTAGCCAGTGTCAGACCCCCAGTAATTAGCCAGTGTCAGACCCCCAGTAATTAGCCAGTATCAGACCCCCAGTAATTAGCCAGTATCAGACCCCCAGTAATTAGCCAGTGTCAGATGCCCAGTAATTAACCAGTATCAGACCCCCAGTAATTAGCCAGCCAGGGACCCGCCCCGCAACAGGGCCCCATACCAGATTAATGCTTGTACCCCTTAATGGTGGCCCTGCAAACACACACACACACACCACCCTCTGCTCACTCAGACACACAAACACCCCACCCCAGCTTGTTACATACTTATCATAGGTAAGTATGGTCTCCACTCTCTCCACTTCCCCTCCCTGCACGTGCTGGACACTTCCAGCACAGCATGGAGGCTTTGCTTTGGGTGGCTATGGAGGGGGAAGGGGCGAGACCAGCACATGTTCATTAGGGATGAGCCGAACAGCCCCGTGTTCGGTTCGCAGTCGAACTCGAACAATTTCAAAAGTTAGAGTTCGAACTCGAACCGAACTCAATGCAAGTCAATGGGACTCAAAAGTTCGATTTTTAGAGTGCCCTCCAAGAGGGCATATATGCAAGATATTTGCCATAAAAGGTGTATGGGGGTCTGGGTAGTGCCCTGGGGGACAGGAAACAAGGACAAAATGTTTAAAAAAAGACGTTTTTAAAGGAACAGTGAGTTTTCCATAAAATAAGGGTTAAAAACAAAACGAAAAATTCCTTCAAATATCATGCCTAGGAGGTCCCCATAACCTGCCCGTGAAGTGGCAGATTTGTAGGATGTATAGAAACATCGCACCTAGCCACCCTTAAGGGGTTAAAATGCACAGGGACTGGCTACTATCCTGTTAGATAAGGGAATGTATTATATGTATAAAGCAAGGTATATATGACAATGGATAGTCAGAGACTCTAGGGACTCAGCTTGTGCGCTTTATGATAGACATTTCTAACACAATAATAATTGTATGCTTACATAGGCCCTTCGGGAGAGGTACATGACCTACAAATACTGGAATATTACGTTTAAATCTAAGGAGTGTGATAAAGATTTTATTAAGCCCTTGATGACAAATGACGTAACATCTACATCATTAATTTTTGGCTTTACAGAGCCCTGGTCCTTAAGGGGTTAAACAGCATATCAGAGGATCATATAGTAAAAATGAACACTTCTTAGAATTCAGAACAAGCACAGTGTTTGTTCATACATGTGCAGGCCACAACCAGTCTGCAGGCAATGTATTAAATTCATGAGAAGAGACTAATGAGAAGCACATGTTATTTCCAAACACTAATTAAACACCAGTTGTTTACGCCGTTTGAGAGCACAGGTCATTTAGAGGTGAGAATCTTTGCACCTAGATATTTGGTAGTTTTTTAATTCAATATCTAATAAACCGTTGCTTATAATATTCTGCAGTAAAGAGTCTCTTTATTTCTAGATTTTTTTTTGTATTTTTTAAGCATGCTTATACTTTTTTCAAAATGTTTTTTTTTTCGAACTCGAACCGAACACGCCAAAAAGTTTGAAGTTCGTGAACTTTCGAACTGCCAATGTTCGAGTCGAACTCCGAACTGATCGAACCGAATCCTCATGTGAGCAGCTGTCCTCTTCTTCCTCCTCCTCTTCCCCCCCTTCACCCCCGGCGGGGCCTTTACTTCTGGTGCAGCGTGTGGGAGTTTGATCCCACACTCTGCCGATCAAACGAGAGACCAGGTGCCTGACCCCTGCCTGTACTGTGGGGAAAGCAGGGCCAGTCCACCCGTTGTGGACCCCCGGACTCAAGGGCCCGGGTGCAATGGCACCTGCTGCACCCCTGGTAGTCACGCCCTTATGAGCCCACTATGCGGTGACAAAAAAGCTTAGCCACGTAACTGAAGTAAAAAGGGGTTTTATTGTAAGTAAACAACAATATGGAAAGGGCAGGAATGGAGATGTCTGCGGAGGCAATGCAGGGAGGAACCAGACACAGGGAGATACTGAGGTAATACACAGTAGGAGACTTACATACAACATGAGACAGGAAACAGGGGGCACAGGAGGTTTGGAAGCAGAGGGCACAGGATGCTTGGCAGCAGGCATGGGATGCTTGGCAGCAGCAGGCACGGGATGCTTGGCAGCAGCAGGCATGGGAGGTTTGGTAGCAGCAGGCAGTATACGTAGTCATATAGTCCATGCAATAGGTCGTGGCGGGCGGCTGGCAAATGTGGTTAAAGTCCAAAGCAAGAAGTCGGGGAATCAATAACAGCAGAGGATGGGAGCAGGTCTAGGAGAAAGGCTACCAGGGAGTGAGACAATGCAGCACTGGATCATGGGTGCTCCACCCTTATAAAGGGAATGACAGGCCTATTAGTGGTAGCACCGGAAGTGGACACAGCCTGAGGGAAAGTACAAGGTGGCGTAGCAGGAAAGATGCTGTATAGGTCCAGTCAGGAGGGTGCAGTACCACTAGCCCTTGTGTTTCTGGGCACACGAAACCCTCCCTTGAGGAATCCCCACCTTCAATGCCCCCACTACTTAAATATTCCTCCTCCTCATCCTCCTCCTGTCTGATCTGAGTAGGACCCGCTGGAATGCTGTCTGCAGAAAGACTGGGGCCTTGAGAGCTAGGGAAGGCCTAGCTTCACTCGCTTGGGTCGAATCCTATTTATCCAACAGGTCCTTCTGTGTGTCCTTTGCTGGTAACTCCTCCTCCTCATTGCCTCTATCTGTTGGTGTACCTCAAGGCTCTGTCCTTGGTCCTCTGCTCTTTTCCATCTACACCTCCTCCCTGGGCAAAATCACCAACAGCTTTGGCTTCAATTACCACCTCTACGCTGATGACACTCAGATCTACCTCTCTACCCCTGATCTCTCTCCCCCTGTCCTTTCAAAAGTCAGTGACTGTTTATCTGGCATCTCCTCCTGGATGGCCTCCCACCACCTAAAGATCAACATGTCGAAGACTGAACTCCTACTTATTCCTCCTCCAATGCCTCCCCACCTCCTGACTTCTCTATCACGGTAGAGGGTATCACCATTTCCCCATCAAACCAAGTTCGCTGTCTTGGAGTTACACTTGACTCTGCTCTTTCCTTCATCCCCCACATCAAGTCTCTTTCCTCCTCCTGCCGATACCAACTGCGTAATATTTCCAGAATTCGGCCATTTCTTACCGCTGTCACCACAAAACAACTCATACACGCCCTGGTAATCTCCCGACTCGACTATTGCAATAATCTCTTATCTGGCCTCCCTCTGTCCCGCCTCTCCCCCTACAATCCATCCTGAACGCCTCCGCCAGACTAATTCACCTCACCCGCCGCTCTGTCTCTGCCGCTCCCCTCTGCGAGTCCCTTCACTGGCTCCCCATCCACTGCAGAATTAAGTTCAAAATCCTTATCCTTACCTACAAAACCCTCACTAACTCAGCTCCCCACTACCTGTCCTCACTAATCACCAAATACACCCCAGCCCGCTCCCTAAGGTCAAACAGTGACCTGCCCCTAGCTTCTCACCGCATCACCTCTTCCCATGATAGACTGCAGGATTTCTCACGCGCAGCCCCCACTCTCTGGAACGCTCTCCCTCATACTGTCAGACTTTCCCCTAACTTCTCTTCCTTCAAACGCTCCCTTAAAACGTTCCTATTTAGGGAAGCCTACCACCCAACTCACTGACGCAATCATCAATCACTCTCACCTTACAGTCCTCTCCTCCTGTTTCCAACCCTAACCCTCCCAGATTGTGAGTTCCTACGGGAATAGGGCCCTCATCTCCTCCTGTACTGTTTGTCAAATGTTGTTCAATGTATTGTAACCCTGTCTATACTGTGCTTATTGTACAGCGCTGCGGAATATGCTGGCGCTTTATAAATAAAGAATAATAATAAAAGGCCTCCTCTCCCTCCCGCTGCTCTTCCTCTAGAGCCACATCTATAATTCCCGCAGAGTGTGCTCCAGCAGGAACACTAAAGGAATTGTGTCACTGATGCATGCACTGTCCCTGCTCACCATCCTCGTTGCCTCCTCAAATGGTGACATTACAGTGCATGCATCCTTGATCATCAGCCACTGCGGGGAGGAAAAATACCAAGTTGACCTGAACCTGTCCTTGTGCCATACTCACACAGGTACTCGTTGATGGCCCTCTGCTGCTTGTGCAGGCGCTGCAGCATTGCTAATGTCGAGTTCCACCTGGTGGGCATGTCACAGATCAGACGGTTTGTGGGAAGGTAGAATTTTCTTTGAATTTCTGCCAAGCGAACGCTTGCTGGGAATGATCATCTGAAGTGGCTGCAGACTTTTCTGGCCTGGCTGAGAAGCTCTGCCAGCCCTGGGTACTTGGTTAGGAAACGCTGTACCACTAGATTTAGGACCTGTGCTAGGCATGGTACATGCGTCAATTTACCCTTGCGTAAGGTGGAGAGAAGGTTGCTGCCATTATCACAGACGATCATTCCCAGCTGAAGCTGGCGTGGTGTTAACCATCTCTTCACCTGGCCCTACAGACAGGGCCGGCGCGCCCGCTAGGCAAGCTAGGCGGCCGCCTAGAGCGCAGCGCAATCTAGGGGCGCAGCCGGCCCCGAGCCAGGTGTCAGCAAGGTCAGCCCTTGCACTATCCGCCGCCGGTGCTGTTCTGTGCCCGGCGCCTGCAATACCCCGGCCATCCGATGCTCCCTATGACCTAATCAAAGGGAGCCGGCCGGCCAGGGTCACATGTCACGCCACATGACGTGTGCCATCCAATCCCTATGCCCTGGAGGTAGCCTGACCAGGAGGAGGGGGGGCGGTTCCTCTCACTGGCTGCACGCTCGGACAAGCAAAGTACACTGTGCACATCCCCATGCCAGGTCCCCCTCCCCTGGAAAAAAACCCTGACCACCATCACCCATTCCCCACTGGCTGACACACCCACCCTCCCTACACCCCCTCTGTAATATACCCCACTCATCCATTACCCCCAGTAATATACCCCACCATCAGTCTCCCCCACCCCAGAAAAATACCCCACCATCACTCTCCCTCCCCCAGAAAAATACCCCACCATCACTCTCCCTCCCTCCAGAAAAATACCCCACCATCACTCTCCCTCCCCCAGAAAAATACCCCACCATCAGTCTCCCCCCCCCCAGAAAAAAATACCCCACCATCACTCTCCCCCCAGAAAAAAATACCCCACCACTCTCCCTCCAAGAAAAATTCCCCACCATCACTCTCCCTCCCCCCCCGGAAAATACCCCACCATCACTCTCCCTCCCCCCAGAAAATACCACCCACCAGCACTCTCCCTCCACCCAGAAAAATACCCCACCACTCTCCCTCCCACCCCAGAAAAATACCCCACCACTCTCCCTCCCCCAGAAAAATACCCCACCACTCTCCCTCCCCCAGAAAAATACCCCACAAAATTGCCCCACCATCACTCTCCCTCCCCCCAAAAAATACCCCACCATCAGTCTCCCCCCAGAAAAAAATACCCCACCACTCTCCCTCCAAGAAAAATGCCCCACCATCACTCTCCCTCCCCCCAAAAAATACCCCACCATCAGTCTCCCCCACCCCAGAAAAATACCCCACCATCACTCTCCCCCAGAAAAAAATACCCCACCATCTCCCTCCAAGAAAATTGCCCCACCATCACTCTCCCTCCCCCCCCAGGAAAATACCCCACCATCACTCTCCCTCCCCCACAGATAAATACCCCACCATCACTCTCCCTCCCACCCCATTAAAAATACCCCACCAGCACTCTCCCACCCACCCCAGAAAAATACCCCACCGTCACTCTCCCTCTATCCTTCCCCCAAAATGAGTGGCCCTATTAACCCCTTCCACCAACCGTAAGGGCCCCAAAATCTCTCCCCAAGCCTCAAACCATGAGGACACCATGCACTGGAGGCAGACATCACGCGGCGCACCCTGCAGCCAAAATCAGAGGGGGCCAAATCCGCAGGGCCACAGTAATGTATGGTGAGTATGTATCGCAGAGCTCCACAGTAATGTGCAGTGTTTATGGGTGGGTCACAGAGCTCCACAGTAATGTGCAGTGGTTTTTTTCGGGGGGGGGCGCAAGTAGCTGGTCTTGCCTAGGGCGCAAAATAGTCTAGCACCGGCCCTGCCTACAGAGCTGACGGAATTTCTGGCCCGGTGTGGCTCCTGTCCCCTAAACAAACCAGCTCAAGCACAGTATGGCTTCTTTTTGCTTGAGCCATTGCGTAGACCTTGCTGCTGACTGCCTTTCCCAATGACTCGATAACATTGTCTTCCACGTGTTGGTATAGTGCTGGAATGGCCTTCCGTGAAAAGTAATGGCATTTTGAAACATGCCACTGTGGTACAGTGCATTCAGCAAATTCACGGAAGGGAGCAGAGTCCACCAGCTGGAAAGGCAGCAGCTGCAATGCGAGTAATTTTGCTAAGCTGGCATTTAGACGCTGTGCTTGGGGATGGTTGGGACTATAATTTTTCTTACGCTGCAGCAGCTGCGGCAACGTAATCTGACTGCGTAAATTTTCAGCTGATGGGATGATGTCACATTGTGAGGAAGGACCTGGTACATCCATTACTGTAGCATCATCCCTGTCAGTGGAGGTTGGAGTCAATGACATGGCAGGACATACAGTGGGGGTAGAGACAGATGAGGAGGAGAAGGACCTACGCAAAGTTTTGCGCCAACGGGATGTGTCGCAGGTGTTCATATGTCGCCTCAAGCACGTGGTACCCAAGCATCCGGTGTCTTTCCCACGCTTGAGCCTCATCTGACATTGATTACAAATAGCAACGGTGGGGTCTGCTGCACATTTCTTAAAGAACTCCCAGACAGCAGAATTCCTGGACGTGTGCTTTGAGACAACAGCGCTCTGCACCTGAGCAGCTCTGACATCTGATGCCTTGAACTGGCTAGTGCTATGGTTGTTCATAGAGGATGTTGTGCCTTGTGTTTCTTGTGCCGCCTCCTCCTCCTCACTTTACTCCTCTGTTTGATCAGGCACCCAGGTGGAGTCAGTGACCTCATCATCATTGTCATCATCACCCCCTATCTCCTTGTCACTGGAGCCAACTTGGCAGTAAGCTGCAGCTGCTGGGGCAACATGAGTGCCAGTTATTGCACTGGCTTGGTTGTGTAGGGAGAGGTATTAGCAGTAGGAAAAGGGAAGTGCTCATGCCACTGTACAGAGCACTAGTGAGACCTCACTTGGAGTACTGTGTGCAGTACTGGAGACCGTATCTCCAGAAGGATATAGACATCTTAGAGAGAGTTCAGAGAAGGGCTACTAAAATGGTCTACGGCTTGAAGGAGAAAAGTTACCAGGAAAGGCTTAATGATCTTAACATGTACAGCTTGGAAAAAAGACGAGACAGAGGAGATATGATAGAAACATTTAAATACGTAAAGGGAATCCACAAGGTAGAGGAAGGGAGTATATTTAAAAGGAAACAAAGTAGCAAACCAAGAGGACATAGTCTTAGATTAGAGGGGCAAAGGTTTAAAAGTAACATCAGAAAGCATTATTTTACTGAGAGGGTGGTGGATACATGGAACAGTCTTCCAGTTGAAGTGGTAGAGGCCAAAACAGTAATTGAATTTAATCAAGCATGGGATAGGCATAAGGCTATCCTAAACAAAAGATAAATCCAGGTAAAGTATCCATGTAATTGGGCAGACTAGATGGGACGAAAGGTTCTTATCTGCCGACATTTTTCTATGTTTCTATGTTTCTATTTGTGTGTCATCACTGGCACCCCCTTCCTCTAGGTTGATTATACTCCCTTGCTCAACCTCAGAGATTGAATCAGAGCACTGTACTTGCTGTGCATCCTCAAGCAGCATGTCACTGTCATTGTAGTCAAACAATTCAGCTGACTCCGTGTGTGATAGTGAGGCTACGGCAGGAGTAGCTGTGGACATGGAGGCTGCATTAGATGCTTTGGCAGCTGAGGCGTACTGTAAACCACTAAAAGCCTGGCTGGCAGAGGACTCGGAGGATGAGGATGGCCTGGTTAGCCAATCCACCAAATCCTCTGTATGTTGCTGCTGCTTAAGACGGCCAGCACCAGCTAGAAAGGACAAGCATGCCCCTGCAGAGGATGCACCACGTCCACCACGACCAGAGGCACAGCCTCCTGACACAGGGGCTGCTTGCCCTCTTGTCTGTGTCTGGGAGCGTCTGCCTGTCATTTTTGTTCTTTCAGACATGGTGAGTGATATATAGATTAAATATATACAGAACTCTGATTCACCTCTGGTATAAAGATTAAAGATTTACAGAACTCTGGTATAACTCAGTGAGACACCCTGATAGCTGGCAGCCAGTGACAAGACACAGATTACAATTCCCAGAAACCTCCTATAAATCAGTGAGACCCCCTGATGGGTGGCAGTGAGAAGACACAGAATACAAATCGCAGAAACCTCCTAAAATCAGTGTGAATGGGTGCAGTGAGAGACACAGATTACAAATCTCATTAACCTCCTATAAATCAGTGTGACCCCCTGATGGGTGGCAGTGAGAAGACACAGATTACAAGTGTAAGAAACCTCCTATAAATCAGTGTGACCCCCTGATGAGTGGCAGTGAAAAGACACAAATTACAATTCGCATAAATCTGCTAGAAGTATGTGGGACCCACTGATTGCTGGCAGTGAGAAGACACAGATTACAAATTGCAGAAACCTCCTATAAATCCATGTGACCCCCTGATGTGTGGCAGTGAGAAGACACAAATTACAAGTCTCAGAAATCTCCTATAAATAAGTGAGACCCCCTGATGGGTGTCAGCCAGTGAGAACACACAGATTATAACAATTCCCAAATATTTTGTAAAAATTACTGACACCCAAAACACTGCGTGGCACTGGCTGTGTGACAAGACACAGATCACCTCAATTCCCAAATATTTTGTAGAAATTTGTGACCCCCAAAATACTTGCTGGCAGTGACAAGACACAGATCACCTAAATTCCCAAATGTTTTGTAGAAATTACTGACGCCCAAAATACTGCGTGACACTGGCTGTGTAACAAGACACACATCACCTCAATTCCCAGATATTTTGTAGAAATTAGTGACCCCCCAAAATACTTGCTGGCAGTGACAAGACACAGATCACCTCAATTCCCAGATATTTGGTATAAATTAGTGTCCCCCAAAATTGTGTGTTGCACTGGCTGTGTGACAAGACACAGATCACCTCAATTCCCAGATATTTGGTAGAAATGAGACCCCCCAGTAGCGTGGCAGACCGGCAGTAAGAACACACAACAACAATCTCCTATGAAATCTCCTCTCAAATGCATGCAGAAGCGCTGCGTGGAAACCTTACATAGTGTACTGCGGGACTTTGCTCTGTGAGCCCATGATTGGGCAAAATTTGCCCAGTCAGGTCTCTGAGCCGTGATTGGCATAGTGTTGAACCTGTCTTGCACCAGACCTGCGGTCAGGTGCAAGGCTGTAGCCAATTACGAGCTTCAGGCCAGTGGAAAAGTGCATTGTAGTCCGTTGTGGTGCATTGTGGGCGAACACCTGGAAATGTTTGTAGTTCGCGAACATGCAAACAGGCTATGTTCAATGCGAACTCCGAACCGATCGAACCTAACAGCTCATCCCTATTCATGACAGACTAAGGAGAAATGGCCCCATACACAAAATTAAACCACCCCTAAATCCATGCTGATTACCAAAGACCAAAGACAAACACAATAAACACAGACACATTCTTTTTATAGGTAAATTGGCTTTGGCCACAGCTATATTTAAATTTTTTCAATAACATAAACTGTAAACTAGGGATGAGCCGAACACCCCCGAGTTCTGTTCACATTCGAACTCGAACTTTTAAAAAGTTCGAATTCGAACTCGAACTCAATACGAGTCAATGAGACTCAAAATTAGATTTTTAGAGTGCCCTCCAAGAGGGTATATATGCTAGATATTTGCCATAAAAGGTGTATGGGGGTCCGGGTAGTGCCCTGGGGGACAGGAAACAAGGACAAAAAGTAAAAAAAAAAAAAAAGTTTTTAAAGGGACAATGAGTTTTCCATGAAATAAGAGTTAAAAATAAAAACGAAAAATTCCTTCAAATATCGTGCCTAGGAGGTCCCCATAACCTGCCCGTGAAGTGGCGGATTTCTAGGATGTATAGAAACATTTAAAAACAATGTCCGGGTCTGGATAGTGCCCTGGGGGACAGGAAACAAGGACAAAAAGTTTAAAAAAAGACGTTTTTAACCCCATCACTGCTGACGACATGTGGGACACGTCCTCAGTTACTCCCGCTGTATGCTGAGGAGGACGTGTCCCACACATCATCAGCTTTGCGGGACCCCCTGCGGAGATACTCACCTCTCTGTCTTTCGGCGCCGAAGTGCGGCCTAGCTCTGGTGGGGGCCGCCATCTTGGATTGCGGCTCCACCCCAGGTCCCCCCTCACTGCCTGACGTCCTCACGCATAGCGTGATGACGTCAGATAGCCAGGGAACCCCTAGCTGCCCAGAATCCCCTGGTAGAGATAGGGGGTTCATTTGAGGGTTCACAGAGACGCTGTTAGGCTGTGTATAGAGATGCTGTGAGGTTGTGTATAGAGATGCTGTGAGGCTGTGTATAGAGATGCTGTGTATAGAGATGCTGATGGGGTTGTGTATAGAGATGCTGTGTATAGAGATGCTGATGGGGTTATGTATAGAGATGCTGTGAGGCTGTGTATAGAGATGCTGTGTTTTTGATGCTGATGGGGTTGTGTATAGAGATGCTGTGAGGTTGTGTATAGAGATGCTGTGAGGTTGTGTATAGAGATGCTGTGAGGCTGTGTATAGAGATGCTGATGTTGCTTTGTATAGAGATGCCTTGCAGCACCGAAGTGCGGCCTAGCTCTGGTGGGGGCCGCCATCTTGGATGGCGGCTCCACGCCCGGGTCCCCCTCACTGTCTGATGTCCTCACGCATAGCCTGAAGACGTCAGATAGCTGGGGAACCCCTAGCTGCCCGGAATCCCCTGGTAGAGATAGGGGGTTCATTTGTGGGTTCACAGAGACGCTGTGAGGCTGTGTATAGAGATGCTGTGAGGCTGTGTATAGAGATGCTGATGGGGTTGTGTATAGAGATGCTGTGTATAGAAATGCTGATGGGGTTATGTATAGCGATGCTGTGAGGCTGTGTATAGAGATGCTGTGTATAGAGATGCTGATGGGGTTGTGTATAGAGATGCTGTGAGGCTGTGTATAGAGATGCTGTGAGGCTGTGTATAGAGATGCTGTGAGGCTGTGTATAGAGATGCTGATGGGGTTGTGTATAGAGATGCTGTGTATAGAGATGCTGATGGGGTTATGTATAGCGATGCTGTTGAGGGAGATGCTGTGTAATAGAGATGCTGATGGGGTTGTGTATAGAGATGCTGTGAGGCTGTGTATAGAGATGCTGATGGGGTTGTGTATAGAGATGCTGTGTATAGAGATGCTGATGGGGTTGTGTATAGAGATGCTGTGAGGTTGTGTATAGAGATGCTGTGAGGTTGTGTATAGAGATGCTGTGAGGTTGTGTATAGAGATGCTGTGAGGCTGTGTATAGAGATGCTGATGTTGCTTTGTATAGAGATGCCTTGCGGCGCCGAAGTGCGGTCTAGCTCTGGTGGGGGCCACCATCTTGGATGGCGGCTCCACGCCCGGGTCCCCCCTCACTGCCTGATGCCCTCACGCATAGCCTGATGACGTCAGATAGCCGGGGAACCCCTAGCTGCCCGGAATCCCCTGGTGGAGATAGGGGGTTCATTTGAACCCTGATATCTCCAGAAACGTGGCAGCTAGGGGGTCATGGAGGGTGTCAATCGAAAGGCCTGAGCATGGCCTTTCGAATGATACCCAACATGACCAGGTATAAAGTAAAAAACAAAAATGTATTTTTTTTGTGTGTTATTTTAATTAATGCAGCAATATTGTTCACATTTCAATTATAATGTGAACAATGATGCTGCACCAATGATTTTCTATGGGGTGCGTTTGCTAAAAATCACGTAATTCCCCTCACAAAATGTAACAAGTCCCCATTTCAAATTTTTGTACAAGCGCAACCCATCGAAAACATAACTGCAAACGCTCATGTGCTAAAATGTGAAAAAAAAACAGTTTACACACTGCAGATTATTAAAAATTCAATTTTAATTGCATTTTTTGTCATAATATACAGACAGGACATGACTTATACATATAAAAATGAAATATTATGAATCTGCGGAGTCTGCCAGAAAGAACGATATCTAATATGTCTGGGTCATTTAATAAAATGTGGCTTCAGATCGCGTTTAAACATGATGAGCGAAAGTGGTAAAAATTAGCTGAGCACACAGCAGTGAAATGCAGGGTTAAGGGGTTAACAGCATATCAGAGGAACATTTAGTAGAGAAATGAACACTTCTCAGAAGCACAGGTGTTATTTGATACATGTTCAGGAGACACCTCCAGACACCCTCAGTCTACAGACAATGTATCAAATTCATTAGACCAGACTAATTAAAAGCACATTTTTTTTTCCAAACACTAATTAACACCTGTTGCTTACGACGTTTGAGAGCACATGTCATTTAGAGGTGAGAATCTTTGCACGTAGACATTATTTTTTAATTCAATATCTAAAAAACCGTTGCTTATAATATTCTGCAGTAAAGAGTCTCTTTATTTCTAGATTTTTTTTGTATTTTTTAATCATTTTTTAAACTTTTTTCAAAAAAAAATTTCGAACTCGAACCGAACACGCCAAAAAGTTCGAAGTTCACGAACTTTAGAACTGCCGATGTTCGAATCGAACTCCGAACGGATTGAACCGAACAGCTCATCCCTACCGTAAACCACATAACACGCCCACTGTCAGCAGAGGCGTAATCATGCCTCTGACAGGTACAACCTTCACACAGAGTTCGACCTCCCGCGCGCTGTCAGCCGCATCAGGAAGCCCCCTCTCCCAACCGCTCCCTTGAGCTCCACCTTCCAGATTCCTCATTTTCACACTGGCCAGGATAACTTCCGCCCAAAGCTGTGACAACGTCTGCAAGAAAAAGCTGAAAAAACAAACCAAAAGCACAGGGAGGGTGGGAGGGACTGTTCACAGCAGCACATTCAATTGGGAATGCTGACTCCCCCATCAGTGCATTACATATATAGCCCACAACAATGTATCCAACATTTACATGTAATCCAATCCATGTACAGTATTTTCCCGCCCAAAATTTTAACCTACTCCTCCCAGAGAATATTCCAGTGCCCTGTCTGTCAGTCATGGCCCGTCTTCTTAGGCAGGGCGACTGGGCTGCCTTTCTGATTGGCTGAATCTGGCGAGAAAAAGAGTCCGCACACGGATTTATGTGCGCTACGTTACTGCACGCGTATTACTCTTTGTTTGGCGCATAGTTTTTACAAACGTGATTATTGACGGATGAGAAAATGCGTTCGGATCGGTATACTTCGTTAAGTTTTGCGTGATAACTCCGGTCGATGTGCGCAAAAAAATATGCGCTGCGCTAACGAAATTGCGCGTAGAATGTAATAGGGGCCGTGAAGTCCAGCACAGGTAATAGGATTTTCTACTTAGTGATTGCAGGATTCAGTCTGCATTTCCCCAAAATAATTCTGAAAACCTGGCATGTAAGGGGGACCTGAACTATGAGCTGTTCTGGTTCGGACGGTTCGGGGTTCGACCCAAACTTAGCCTGTTCGAGCAGATCGCGAACCCCGAACATTTCCGGGTGTTCGCCGCATGTTCGATCACAATGGACCACAATGCATTTTCCCACTGCCTGAAGCTCGTAATTGGCTACAGCCTTGCACCTGACCACAGGTGCCAATCACCGCTCAGAGTCCTGATTGGGCAAATTTTGCCCAATCATGGGCTCACAGAACTAAGTCCCGTAGCACACTATATAAGGTTTCAACGCAGCGCTTTCTGCATGCATTTCAGAGGAGATTTCAAAGAAGATAGTTGTGTGTGTTGTTACTGCCGGTCTGCCACGTTAATGGGGGGGTCTGGGGGGGTCTCATTTCAAACAGATATCAGGGAATTTAGGTGATCTGTGTCTTGTCACTGTGCCAACAAGTTTTTTGGGGTTTACAACTTTATTTAAAACATTTGTGTATTGAGGTGATTTTCTGGGTCTTGTCACACTGTGCCAGCAAGTATTTTTGGGTCTCATTTATACCAAATATCAGGGAATTTAGGTGATGTGTGTCTTGTCACTGTGCCAGCAATTTTTTTGGGGGTTTACAACTTTCTTTAAAACATTTGTGAATTGAGGTGATCTTCAGGGTCTCGTCACACAGCCGGCAATTATTTTTGGGGCTCACTAATTTCTTTAAGACACTTGTGAATTAGGGTGATCTTTGTCTCGTCATACAAAAAGTACCACGCTGTATTTTGGGGCACACTAATTTCTTTAAAACACTTGGGAATTAAAGTGATCTGTGTATAGTCATACAAAAAGTACCACGCTGTATTTTGGGGCTCACTAATTTCTTTAAAACACTTGGGAATTAAGGTGATCTTCTGTGTCTCGTCACACAGCCAGCAAGTTTTTTTGGGGCTCACTAATTTCTTTAAAACACTTGGGAATTAAGGTGATCTGTGTCTCGTCATACAAAAAGTACCACGCTGTATTTTGGGGCTCACTAATTTCTTAAAACACTGAGAAATTAAGGTGATCTGTGTCTCGTCATACAAAAAGTACCACGCTGTATTTTGGGGCTCACTAATTTCTTTGAAACACTTGGGAATTAAAGTGATCTGTGTCTCGTCATTCAAAAAGTACCACGCTGTATGGGGCTCACTAATTCTTTAAAACACTTGGGAATTAAGGTGTTCTTCTGTGTCTCGTCACACAGCCAGCAATTTTTTTGGGGCTCACTAATTTCTTTAAAACACTTGGAATAAGGTGATCTGTGTCTTGTCATACAAACAGTACCACGCTGTATTTTGGGGCTCACTAATTTCTTTAAAACATTTGTGAATTAAGGTGATCTGTCTCTTGTCACTGGCTGCCAGCTATCAGTGTGTCTCACTGAGTTATACCAGACTTATTTAAATCTTTATACCACAGTTGAATCAAGAGTTCTGTATATATTAATCTATATATCACTCACCATGTCTGAAAGAACAAAAAGGACAGGCAGACGCTCCCAGCCACAGATAAGAGGGCAAGCAGCCCCTGTGTCGGGAGGCTGTGTCTCTGGTCGTGGTGGATGTGGTGCATCCTCTGCAGGGGCATGCTTGTCCTTTCTAACTGGTGCTGGCCGTCTTAAGCAGCAGCAGCAACATACAGAGGACTTGGTGGATTGGCTAACCAGGCCATCCTCATCCTTCGAGTCCTCTGCCAGCCAGGCTTCTAGTGCTTTACAGTCCACCTCAGCTGCCAAAGCATCTAATGCAGCCTCCATGTCCACAGATACTCCTGCCGTAGCCTCACTATCACACACGGAGGAGTCAGCTGAATTGTTTGACTACAATGAGAGTGACATGCTGCTTGAGGATGCGCAGCAAGTACAGTGCTCTGATTCAATCTCTGAGGTTGAGCAAGGGAGTATAATCAACCTAGAGGAAGGGGGTGCCAGTGATGACACACAAATAACTGGCACTCATGTTGCCCCAGCAGCCGCAGCATACTGCCAAGTTGGCTCCAGTGATGAGGAGATAGGGGGTGAAGATGACATTGATGATGATGAGGTCACTGACTCCACCTGGGTGCCAGATCGAACTGAGGAATCAAGTGAGGAGGAGGGGGAGGAGGAGGAGGCACAGCAAACATGAGGCACAACATCCTCTGTGACTAACCGTAGCACTAGCCAGTCCAAGGCATCACATGTCAGAGCTGCTCCGGTGCAGAGCGCTGTTGTCTCAAAGAACACATGCAGGAACTCTGCTGTCTGGGAGTTCCTTAAGAAATGTGCAGCAGACCCCACCATTGCTATGTGTAATCTATGTCAGAGGAGGCTGAAGCGTGGGATAAACACCGGACGCTTGGGTACCACGTGCATCAGGCGACATATGAACAAGTGCCACACATCCCGTTGGGGCAAACCTTTGCGTAGGTCCTCCTCCTCCTCATCTGTCTCTACCCACACTGTATGCCCTGCCATGCAATTGCCTACAACCTCCACCGACAGGGATGATGCTACAGTAATGGATGTACCAGCAGGTCCTTCCTCACAATGTGACATCATCCCAGTAGCTGAAGATTTACGCAGTCAGATTACGTTGCCGCAGCTGCTGCAGCGAAAGAAAAAATATAGTCCCGACCATCCCCAAGCACAGCGTCTAAATGCCAGCTTAGCAAAATTACTCGCATTGCAGCTGCTGCCTTTCCAGCTGGTGGACTCTGCTCCCTTCCGTGAAATTGCTGAATGCGCTGTACCACAGTGGCAGGTTCCAAAACGCCATTACTTTTCACGCAAGGCCATTCCAGCACACTTACAGCAAATGGAAGACAATGTTATCCAGTCATTGGGAAAGGCAGTCAGCAGCAAGGTGCATGTCACTTTAGACACGTGGTCCAGCAAGAATGGACAGGGTCATTACATTTCCTTCACGGCACACTGGGTAACTCTGATCGCAGCTGGGAGGGATCCAAGACGGGGCTCTGTGCTGGAGCTTGTTCATCCACCACGCCTCCAGAAAGCTGCTTGTATGAGGTCTGTCTGCTCCACCACCACCACCACCTCTTCCTCCTCATCCTCCTCCTTCTCTGTCTCTGGCGAAGTGGCAGTTAAACCCACGCCTGACAGGGTGTACGCAATGGCTCAAGCAAAAAGATGCCATACTGTGCTTGAGCTGGTTTGTTTAGGGGACAGAAGCCACACCGGGTCAGAAATTTTGTCAGCTCTGCAGGGGCAGGTGCAGAGATGGTTAACACCACGCCAGCTTGAGCTGGGAATGATTGCCTGCGATAATGGCAGCAACCTTCTCTCCACCCTACGCAAGGGTAAATTGAGGCATGTACCATGCCTAGCACACATCCTAAATCTGGTGGTACAGCGTTTCCTAACCAAGTACCCAGGGCTGCCAGAGCTTCTCATCCAGGCCAGAAAAGTCTGCAGCCACTTCAGACGGTCATTCCCAGCAAGCTTTCGCCTGGCAGAAATTCAAAGAGAATTCCACCTTCCCACAAACCGTCTGATCTGTGACATGCCCACCAGGTGGAATTCGACATTAGCAATGCTGCAGCGTCTGCACAAGCAGCAGAGGGCCATCAACAAGTACCTGTGTGAGTATGGCACAAGGACAGGTTCAGGTCAACTTGTTTTTTTCCCCCCCGCAGTGGCTGATGATCAAGGATGCATGCACTGTACTGTCACCATTTGAGGAGGCAACGAGAATGGTGAGCAGGAACAGTGCATGCATCAGTGACACAATTCCTTTAGTGTTCCTGCTGGAGCACAGTCTGCGGGGAATTATAGATGTGGCTCTAGAGGTAGAGCAGCAGGAGGAAGAGGAGGCCTTCCCTAGCTCTCAAGGCCCCAGTCTTTCCGCAGACAGCATTCCAGCGGGTCCTACTCAGGATCAGACAGGAGGAGGATGAGGAGGAGGACTATTTAAGTAGTGGGGGCATTGAAGGTGGGGATTCCTCAAGGCAGGGTTTTGTGTGCCCAGAAACAGAAGGGCTTGTGCGTGGCTGGGAGGAGGACGTGCACGATACGGTAATCCTCATTGACCATGAAGACTCGGCAGCTAATGTGACCTCCAACCTACGCTGCATGGGCTCCCTAATGATGCAAAGCCTGCTAAAGGACCCCAGGATTCGTGCTATCAAGGAGAGGGATCATTACTGGTTGGCAACCCTTCTTGATCCACGATACAAGAGGAAAGTTGCAGAGCTCATCCTGCCCGCACAGAGGGAGCACAGGATGACAAAACTTGAGGACGCTCTAAAGCGAAACTTGTGTAACACCTTTCCAGGCACTGTTAGATTACCAAGTGCTGACACACGTGCTTCTGAGGCTGCAGGTGAACAGAGGAATAGCGGTGAAGGCCAGGGCCACTTGACTAATCTATTTTTAAATTTTTTTAGTCCGACGCCCAGGGACGTCAAATGTAGGCACCCATTGCCAGCGTCTTCACCATATGGTGCAGGACTACCTAGGGGCAAGGGCAGACCTGGATACCTTTCCAGCAGATGATCCACTGGCTTACTGGGTGTTGAGATTGGATCACTGGCCAGAACTTAGCCAATATGCTATGCAGCTACTAGGTTGCCCTTCATCTAGCGTGCTTTCCGAAAGGACGTTCAGTGCCACTGGAGGTTTTGTCACAGACAAAAGAGTGCGTCTGTCCACCGACTCTGTAGTAGGCTTGTGCACCGATTTTATTTTTTTTTTTTTTTGGTTCGATTTGGTTCGATTTTTCGGATTTTTAAACTTTTCGATTCGGCTCGTTTCGACCGATTTCGGTTTCGATTCGATTCGGTTCGGCACGTTTTTCGGGTACATTTTTTTTTCGGAATTTCGACCATTTTTCGTATTTTCGTGTCACTGTGCTCGGTTTTTGTATCGACTTTTCGTAAGTTCGGAAATTTTCGTTTTTCGGAATTGCACATTTTTCGGAATATCGACCATTTTTCGTGTCATTTTGCCCGTTTTTTGTATCGACTTTTCGTTTTTTCGAAAAATTTTCGTTTTTCAGAAATTTTCGTTTTTACAAAATTTTCGTTTTTCAGAAAATCTGTTCTCCTCGTTTGACACATTTCAAGTCCATTCGAAAAATCCGAAAATTTTCGTTTCGGCTCGGAAAACATTTCGGATCTGAAATTTTCGGATCTAAAATTTTTCGGAAATTCGGCCGCATCCGAAAACACGAATCGGGAAATTCCGAAATTCCAAAACCCGAAACGCACATCCCTACTCTGTAGACCGGCTGACATTTATAAAAATCCCCTGATGCTGAAGTAATGGAATAGATAGGGGATGTCCTCTTCTGCATTCACAAAACCTCCAGCACTGAACTCTTCCACAATACCACAAAAGGGTTACGGTGTGAAGGCACTTGCTGCCATGAAAGGCACAATATCTGGCTGCACTGGCGCCCATTAAAAAAAAAAAAACACTTTTCAATATAGGACCACATGGTCCACCCTTGCACTCTTCCACAATACCACAGAGGGGTTACTGTATGATGATACTTGCTGGCCTGGCACCAAAGGCACAATATCTGGGTGCACTGACGCCCATTACCAGATCAAAAAATTTTCAATAAAAGGACTACATGGTCCACCCCTGCACTCTTCCACAATACCACAGAGGGGTTAATGTATGATGATACTTGATGGCCTGGCATTAAAGGCACAATATCTGGGTGCACTGACGCCCATTACCAGATCAAAACATTTTCAATAAAGGACCACATGGTCCACCCCTGCACTCTTCCACAATACCACAGAGGGGTTACTGTATGATAGTACTTGCATGCCTGGCACTAAAGGCACAATATCTGGGTGCACTGCCATTGACGCCTGTATCAGATTCATATCCTCAGAGGGGTTACGGTGTGACGGCACTGTTGCCGACGCTAAAAGCCCAATTTTAAAGCACCTATTGTTACTTTCATCCAAAGCCTGCATAAGTTTCACAATAATTTAGCCCAAAAAAACACTAAACTTTTTCTGCGCGTCCTAAAATGTCTTTTCATACATCCTGCCGCCCCAAGCAGTTGTTTATGGATAGATTAAAGGAAAAGCATTTACCGTCATATGATACGTCATTTATTTGTTTTTAAGTGTTTCTATACATCCTAGAAACGCGCCACTTCACGGGCAGGTTATGGGGACCTCCTAGGCACGATATTTGAAGGATTTTTTAGTTTTTATTTTTAACCCTTATTTCATGGAAAACTCACTGTCCCTTTAAAAATGTTTTTTTAAAACTTTTTGTCCTTGTTTCCTGTCTCCCAGGGCACTACCCGGACCCCCATACACCTTTTATGGCAAATATGTAGCATATATGCCCTCTTGGAGGGCACTCTAAAAAAAAGGAATTTTCAGCCCCATTGACTTGCATGGGGGTTCGGGTTTGGGTTCGGACCGAACTCGGGGGGTGTTCGGCTCATCCCTACTGAAGACCAAGGTTCGGAAACACTGATTTAAGGGAATTAAAGGGACATGAGACAAAACAGAATAGTGGGAGTGTGGAGCTGGAAGACTGATAAAGTGCAACAAGCAACTGCATGAGGAAAGACTAACAGGGTTATTCAGAGAGCGGTGAAAAGCAGGAGAATGACTGGAGAATGGAAAATTCTAGGTTAAAATAGCCAAACCAGAAAAATTCTCCCATTCATCTCACTTTCCAAATCAGCTATTTTGACCTAGAATTTTCCATTCTCCAGCTTTTCATCTCTCTCTGGATAACCCTGTATGAGGTTTAATTTCATTGCTTTGCATTTAGGAGGTTAGTGAAAAAACCCCTATAAGCTTGACTTTGAGAAAGTTAATCAAAGAGTATTGAAAGCACCTGGAAGTGAAAAGCTATAAAAATAGGATGAGGACTAGGTAGCAGAGTAAAGGCAAGGTGGTGATGCTGACAGAGGGTGTCGGCTGTGCGGGAGAAATCACATTGTTAGATTTACGTTATCAGGAGGGAGTTTTCAACAAGGCAGGAGACAGGCAGAGGAACAGATTGGAAGTGGGGAATTAGGAAGAAAAGAGCAAACAACCTACCCGAACAACCTAAATATGAATAAAAGCATATGTAAATTAAGAACAGTAATAAACATGAAAGCAAATACAATGTGGAGTAGTAGGTGGAATCTTCTTGCTTGCAAGATACCTTGGATGCTGGTTGCAGAAGAATGATGATGACAATGGCTGGGATTAGTGTGCTTGGTTACTTGTTGTAGAAGAGATAGCTGGTGATAATGGCTGGGGGCATCGCGCTTGGTTGCTAGTTGCAGAAAAAAGGTGGGGGCGATGGCTGGTTGGAGTCTTGTGCTTGGTTGCCATTTGCAGAAGAAAGGTGGTGATGAGGGATGGAGGTTTTGCGCTTGGTTGCTAGTTGTAGTAGAAAGCTGGTGATGAAGGACGGAGGTATTGTGCTTGAATGCTAGTTGTAGTAGAAAGCTGGTGTTGAGGGTTGGAGGTATTGTGCTTGGTTGCTAATTGTAGTAGAAATCTGGTGATGAGGGATGTAGGTGTAGCGCTCACTCCCGGAGGAGCCGCTGAAAATGAACCACGGGTCAGTCTCCCCGCAATAGGGAATAAATATACTCCAACACAGTTGTGAGTTTTTATCATTTAAATAGTTTACTAAAATATTTGAGCAGATGTTGAAACACGGTATTCACAAGTATTATTACAGTATTTTCGTACTACGGCAAACGCGCAGCGGAAAAGAAACGAAACACGAGGCTTCGTATTTCGGAAAATAAAATATTCGCGACCGAACATAAAAGCAATGCAATTTCCCGATAGTCCAGAAAAGGGGACACGTAGCAAAACCCCAAACATACAATCCCTTCGTATCACGGCAAACGCGCAACGGAAAAAGAGGAAAAATATATATATTCGGAACGTATCTTTATTTTCAACCCCTATTCCGATTCATAAAAGAAAACGAGTCCTGCACAAGTTAAGTCCCAGGAGGTGAAAGGTGTATATGTGTGTGTGTGGTACCCGGGTACTGTTCAACTGGCCAGTGAGTTTATTTAAGGAAAATCTTTGACTGGTCAGTTGGGGCCCTCTGGACTTTAAAGAGAAAACAGCAGCTTGACCTTCAATCACAAACAGCCTTGGAGACCTCTCACCCATCCGACGCAGGCTTTAGGCTCCGCTGACCCAGGACGTCTCTCCTCCGGATTTTGACTGGGGATACTAGCGGCCGGATCCGTTGTCTCACTTTATGCCGCTTGTCCAGCTCACCGCCTGCTCTCCGTTCGATTCCGCCGGTCTGCAGCAGTGTCTGGGCTCTGGCGAGTCTCCTTCTCCTCAGGCTAGGTGACCCAAACCGGAACAACAGGTCTCCCTCGGGCTTTGGGCCTAGATTCTCCCGTGATCTCCTCGGTGCGTCTGCTTTCTCTGCTTCCCTGGCGCGCTCTGGAACTTTCTCCACGAGGCAGAGGATGTAAGTGTCCAGCCCCCACCCACTTCCTGTCTTCTTGAAAAGCATGCCGGGCATTGTAGTCCCAGTGTCCAGTATCTGATCGCGATAGTCTCCATCTTGTGGCCAAAAATAGGTACTGCCACAGCAAGATTTTTAACACAACGCTACACTCTCCCCCTCCTAGAACTCTTGGGTCTCTCCAAGGAGGTACAACAATTACATTACATTTCCAATATTTGAATACAGTTTATATAACATGTACAGGTTCAGCAGCATACATATAGTGAGTTAATAACACTTCCTCAAGTTGACTCATATTTTTGGCTACCTCAGCTAGCATAGCAGACACTTCGGGCAACCTCCGCACCGTGGTGATGGCCTCTTCAGTGCTATGTCCTGGTGAGTCGTAGGTGAGTCGTTGGGGCGGTCGAACAGAGCGTTTTGGTTCTGGCTCAATCAGTTCCTCTTCAGGTGGAAGTACTATAGGCGTTGGCTCAATTCCTCTCTCTATCACTGGAGTAGACGTTTCTTCAGAGTATGATCCCTTTAGTGAAGGCATAGAACTGTAATCACCTGAATAAGCTTCCGGAGCTACCGGGATCCCCACAGCCTCAGGGACTTCCAACTGAAATTCAAGAGGCTCAGGGACATCAACAGTCTCAGGGACTTCCAACAAGAATTCAGGAGCTTCAGGCCTCAAGTTACTCTCCCACCGCTCAGGGACAACGGCAACCTCTTCAGGCTCCGGCGAGCGCATCCAATCTAGACAATAACTCTCTTCTTCACTGTCTCTTTTGCCCTCTTCAACAACCCGGGTCTGTTGATCGAGTAACAGGAGGTAAACATGGAACAGGCGGATTTGGCCGAGGCAATTCGTCCCCAACCGGCATCCTTACAGCCTCTCTCAAAGGTAACAAATGATTTCGGTGCCAGTTCTTAAGAGGCCCAGCCTTTCCATCCGGGCGAATCTGATACACTGGTAAACCCGGCAGTTGTTTGCAGACAATGTAAACCTGGGAACTCCACCTATCCGCCAACTTGTGTCTCGCAGCCGCACCCAAGTTCTTCAATAAGACCCTATCACCGGGTTGTAGATCTTGTATTCGAACTTTCAGGTCATAGTTCCTTTTGTTTCTTTGCTCCCTGTTTCCCGAGGTCAAACGGGCCTGTTCAAACGCAGAAGCCAGATTCTTTCGAAGTCTATCCACGTAGTTTCTATGGGAAGCTACTGATGTCTGGTCTAGGGATAACCCAAATGCCAAATCAACCGGCAGTCGAGCCTCCCTTCCAAACATAAGACGGTACGGTGAATATCCAGTTGCATCGCTCTCCGTACTGTTATATGCATGCACCAGAGTAGCTATGTGACGACTCCAACTCTGCTTCTCCACATTCGACAAGGTCCCCAGCATGTTTAGCAGTGTGCGATTAAACCTTTCAGGCTGAGCATCACCTTGAGGGTGATATGGCGTGGTTCGGGTCTTTTGGATTCCAACAGCTCTAACAACTGCCCCACCAGTCTGCTTTCAAAGTCTCTACCCTGATCAGAGTGCACCTCCTTGGCAGTCCGTAGTGAACAAAGAACTTTTCCATCACCACCTTGGCTACAGTTGGAGCGCGTTGATCTTTCGTGGAAAAAGCTTGGGCGTAACGAGTGAAATGATCAGTCACTATTAGAATGTTCCCTTGCCCACTAGCATCCGGCTCTAAGCACAAGAAGTCAATGCACACCAAATCCATGGGTCCCTGGCTCTGCAGATGGCTCATTGGAGCAGTTCGGGTCGGTAGAGTCTTTCTCTGAATACACCTCAGACAGGAATGGCAATAACTTTCCACTTCAGCTCTCATGCAAGGCCAATAGAACCTATCTCGCACCAGCTTAAAAGTTCTCTCAGCACCCAAATGTCCATGCTCATCATGTGTAGTGATCGCAGCACACTCTCCCTATGTTTAGTAGGGAGGAATAACTGTTGAATCTCTTCAGAGTTGGTTGAGGGCCCCTTCGGTAGACCACCCCATTCAACATCTTTAACCGCTCCCACTCTTTGTAGACCAATCTGGCTCCACTCGGGGAGTTGGTTAACAAAATCTCTCGCTGGTTTGCAGTCAGGGCCTTTATGGTCAAGGCAATTAAAGGGTCTCTGGCCTGATCCACTTTCAGATCCTGTCTCGAAAAGGTAGGTAAACTTTCATCCCTTAACTGCGTAGGGTTACAGTAGAACTCGGGAACAGCCGCAGCCATAACTCCTATGGCCTCTGCTTCAATCCCTCCTTTGACCTGGCGCTCTGTTCCTTGGCACAAAGCTTGCACCCCGTCTGGAGTCAACTGAGTCCATTCTGTAGTATAGGGTCTTCTCGATAACGCATCAGCATCTCGATTATTCACCCCAGGGCGATATTTCAGGCTGAACCGAAACCCTGACAGAGCGGCCAACCACCGATGTCCCGTTGCGTCCAGTTTTGCAGTAGTAAGGATATAGGTAAGAGGATTATTATCCGTCTTGATCACGAACTCAACTCCATACAGATAGTCTTTCAACTTGTCCACCACTGCCCACTTCAAGGCTAGGAACTCCAGCTTGTGAGTAGGATAGTTCTTCTCTGAAGGCGTAAGGCTCCGGCTCACGTACGCCACAGGCCTCAGCAATCCATCATACTCCTGATATAGGACTCCTCCCAGACCCTCTCGGCTGGCATCCACATGTAGTTCATACGGCTTGTGAGGGTCCGCATAGGCCAAAACAGGAGCTCGGGTTAGACTCTCTTTCAACTTTACGAAAGCTCCTTCACATTGACTGGTCCATTCACCTTGTATAGACTCTCGAGCTTTCCTTGGCCCCGGAGCTGACGGGTTTTGTCAGAGACCTTGCAGCCTTCTTCTGTGGTTTCCTTCTGCAGGAGTTTGTTCAGTGGTTGAGCTATTTCGCGAATCCTCCCACAAATCTTCGATAATATGAACAGAATCCCAAGAAAGATCTAAGCTCAGTGACGTTTCGGGGTCTAGGCCAAGAAGCTACGGCCTCCAACTTCCGAGGGTCTGTTGAAACACTTTCTGCTGAGACCACATGTCCCAATACGTAACAGACGGTAGACAGAATTGGCATTTTTCTAGAGACAGTTTCAGCCCCTCTTCATGGAGCCTCTTCAAGACCTTCTCCAAACGTTGCTCATGTTCTTCCAGAGTCTTCCCAAACACAATTATGTCATCCAGGTACACTAATACTTCGATTAGATTCATATCCCCGACTGTCTTCTCCATCAACCGTTGGAACGTGGCTGGAGCCCCCGTAAGGCCTTGAGGCATCCTGTTGAATTCAAAGAACCCCAGTGGACAGATGAACGCAGTTTTCTCCTTGTCTTCCGGATGCATTGGTATCTGGTGATACCCGCTTCGCAGGTCTAGTACACTAAACCACTTTGCTCCAGACAAACACTGTAAGGCATCTTCTATCCGAGGAGTGGCATATTGATCGGGGATGGTTCTCCGGTTCAATGTGCGGTAGTCTATGCATAAACGGACAGAACCATTTTTCTTCCGGACCAACACTATGGGAGAGGCGTATGGACTCCTGGACTCTTGAATCACCTTGGTTCTTTGTAATTCGTTCAGCTGCTCTCGCAGATCATCTAAGTCTCCTAGCGGAACTCGCCTTGATCTTTCTCGAAACGGCTTGTCTTCTTGTAACCGAATGCGGTGCTCAGTACTCTTAGCCAGGCCCACATCGAACTCATCTTTTGAGAACAATTCCTTCCACTTTAGGACCTGAGACTGAAGACGTTTCTTCACTCAGGTGAAATGGGAGCGTCCTTGGGGTAGAATCTTTCATCTGGAATCTCTTTACCCACTCCCCCTCCTGAATCGGTAGAGAGGGGGTGTAGCAGACTCTACTTGCCCGATAGGCATTCGTGCTTTAAGGACTACTGGAGAATCTGTCACATTGCACACGCTGACCGAGACTCTTCCTCGTGTTCTCTTCAGAGCTTTGGTGGAGATTATCTCAGGAATTACTTCGACTCCGGTTTCACTCCCATGATCAAAATCGGTTCCCAGCACCACATAGGGCCCTGGTTGCGATCCATTCAACTTGACTGAAGCCCAGAAACTCGCTACTTCTCCTGCTTGCAGAACCTTCTCTGTTCCACCCAGTCTCCACAGTCTTCCCACCTCGACAGGTGCCTTTCGTTCTTCGACCATCCTCTGATAGACCGGACGTAACATTGGGTGTACTCCTGGAGTTGAACCTTCTTCCAACAAGATAGGCATCAGGAGACGCCGCACTAGGTCAGTATTCGTCCCCACTATCAGGGAGCTTCTGTTCGCACCCGAGGGTCGAGGACACACAATAGCCAATGCATCACAACCCCCAGACTGCCTGATGACTTCAGATCCGATCTCCAACTTCACCTGCACAATTTTTGGGTGCACTGCCACTGACGCATGTACCAGATTCATATCATTTTAATATTTGACCACAGGGTCTACCCCTGCACTCTTCCACAAAACCTCAGAGGGGTTACGGTGTGCTGGCACCAAAGGCCTAATATTTGGGTGCACTGACGCGTGTACCAGATTCATATCATTGTAATATTTGACCGTAGGGTCCATCACCACTGCACTCTTCCACAATACCTCAGAGGGGTTACGGTGTGAAGGCACTAGCTGGCACCAAAGGCCCAATATTTGGGTGCACTGACGCGTGTAAAAGATTCATATCCTTGTAATATTTGATCGTATGGTCCATCACCACTGCACTCTTCCACAATACCTCAGAGGGGTTACGGTGTGAAGGCACTAGCTGGCACCAAAGGCCCAATATTTGGGTGCACTGATGCGTGTACCAGATTCATATCATTGTAATATTTGACGGCAGGGTCCACCCCTGCACTCTTCCACAATACCACAGAGGGGTTATGGTGTTGCCTACACTAAAGGGCCAATTTTAAAGCACCTATTGTTACTTTCATCCAAAGCCTGAATAAGTTTCAACATAATTTAGCCAAAAAAGTCACTAAACTTGTTCTGCGTGTCCTAAAACGTCTCCTCTTTTCATACAGACTGCCGCCCCAAGCAGTTGTTTATGAATAGATTAAAGGAAAACCATTTACCGTCATTTGAAATGTCATTTTTTTTAATGTTTCTATACATCCTACAAATCCGCCACTTCACGGGCAGGATATGGGGTCCTCCTAGGCACGATATTTGAAGGAATTTTTCGTTTTTATTCTTAACCTTTATTTCATGGAAAACTCACTGTTCCTTTAACCACTTGGCTGCTAAGGACGCGCTCAGCGTGTCCAGCCAAGTGGTTCTCCTGTGCTACGGACGCGCTGAGCGTGTCCTAGCACAGGAGGCAGCAATGAGCCGGGATTCCGGCTGATTGCTGGCTCCCCCGGTGCGGGCTGAAATCTAGCATGTCAGCCCGGCACTCTGGGATGCCGGGGGGAAGATAGATGTCATTGCGGCGGCGCAATGACATCTATTTCAGGCACCCCCCGCGAGTGCGGCGGAGGCGCCTGAAAGGGAGGGGGGGAGGTCCTTCGGACCTCTGTCCCTCCGCGGGGGACCAGAGGCTGAAGGCCTTTAACCCCTTTAACCCCTTGGGTGCCGGATCACGATTCTGCACCGAAAAGCGCCGAATCGGGATCTTCTCCCGGAGCTGGCCGACATCTTGCATGTCGGCCAAGCTTCCGGGAATGCCCCCTGATGACTGGCGTCATCGTGCATAGCACGATGATAACAGTCCTGGAGTTAACCCCTAACTGCCACCAATGGTGGAGATAGGGGGTTCCAATGAACCCCCTATCTCCCGATCCGTGGCAGCTAGGGGTTAATGTTTGGTACTGCTGGATCGGCCAGAGCAGATACCAAACATGACCATGTAAAAATTAAAGAAGAAAAAAGAAAAAGAAAAAGAAAAAAATATATAAAAATAAATAAATAATAATAACAAGTTTTTTTTGTTTGATTTGGTAATGCAGTAATATTGTTCCCATTTCAATTATAATGTGAACAATGATGCTGCACTAACGATTTTTGTATGCAGTGCGTTTGTTAAAAATAGCAAATTTTTCCCCAAAAATAAATATAACGAGTCCCCATAGAAAATATAACGCAAATGCTCACATATTAAAATGTGAAGAAAAAAAACACTTTACACATTGCAATTATTAAAAATTTTAATTTTATTGCATTTTTTGTTATTATATACAAACAGGACATGACATATACATATAATAATGATATATTATGAATTTGCCGAGTCTGCCGGAAAGAACGATATATAATATGTCTGGGTCATATATTAAAATAATTTAGACAAGAAATACAACACAGCGCTAAAGAACCAAGGTCCACAAGACAGTGGGTTAGATACTTGGTATGTCCATAAACAGTAGTCCTTATCTTCGGGAGCAGATCTTCTTAAGGATACAGATGGGATTATGCTGCAGGAAAAAACACAGAGAACCGGAATTGCACAGTACGACAACACCAGATGTGGTATCAACTTGTATCAATGTTCAACTCACATTTAGGGGAGCCCACAACCGGCTCTCAGGAATAAAGCGGACAGGGACTTATAACAGGCGCCCATAGACCCTTCGGTTCACTTCTCCGGGATTGACCAGCAAGAAAAGGCTCCAGCATATGGATTCTACATGCTGCGGGGTGGCATTTTTCATGCACTGTCCATCAGCATGACTAATTTATGTACACACGCAGCATGTAGAATCCATATGCTGGAGCCTTTTCTTGCTGGTCAATCCCGGAGAAGTGAACCGAAGGGTCTATGGGCGCCTGTTATAAGTCCCTGTCCGCTTTATTCCTGAGAGCCGGTTGTGGGCTCCCCTAAATGTGAGTTGAACATTGATACAAGTTGATACCACATCTGGTGTTGTCGTACTGCGCAATTCCGGTTCTCTGTGTTTTTTCCTGCAGCATAATCCCATCTGTAACCTTAAGAAGATCTGCTCCCGAAGATAAGGACTACTGTTTATGGACATACCAAGTATCTAACCCACTGTCTTGTGGACCTTGGTTCTTTAGCGCTGTGTTGTATTTCTTGTCTAAATTGTTACTGGGTATTTAGAGAAACCCCCGCACACAACATTCAGCGAGTGGGATAGATACTTAATTCCGGTGGGCGCTTCACCCCTTTCCTTCCATATATTAAAATAAGGCTTAAAAACGCGTTTAAACATGATGACCGAAACAGTGGAGGGCACTCTAAAAATCAAACGTTCGGGTCCCATTGTCATGTGCCCGCACCCTCACGCGCTCGGACCCTGGTTCCAGCACATACCACATCGTTGTACACAGCCGACGACCAGCGTCTCCTCACTGATCCGCTGGGTTCCCTGGTTGCGTCCACGAAGAGCCGCACATGCGCGGACAAGACAGGCACTTCTGGCTTGCGTTCCAGGGAATGGCACCGCACACCAATGACGCAGACCCGGAAGTAAGAACGGATCATGGTGGAAGACGCCGGCACCTGCCTCCAATCAACCCTCCCATAAAAGAAGTCAGCGGATGGTGAGTAATTGCTCGTTTATTGTTCCCAGAATGCTTAGAGCTACCTTACCTACTGACCTCCCGTTGCTGAAACCTTGCTGAATATATGACGATCCCTGAACGCCGCCTGCCTCTTTGACCCTTCGCTTGTATCTGACGATCCTTGAACGCCACCTGCCTCTTTGACCCTTTGCCTGCCTCTGACTATCCTGAACGCCGCCGCCTCCTTGAACCTCCGCTTACGTCTGACGATCCCTGTATACCCACCTTATCGTCCTCACGAAATCTCTCAAGGGCTGAAGCAACCACTCTCCTTATCCTCAAAAGATCTTGTTATCGAGCCTGTGGACTTCTCATCAAAGTAAGAGATTATTCTTATATCACGTATCCTCCTTATATACTTATATACTGTTGCTGGAAGATATCTGGAATAGAAGATCCCCTCAACCCTGACACCACCTCTACTGTTTATAAGTTGCTGTGTCGGTATATATCCAGCCCTTATCACAGTAGTTGTCTTGAACAGGACTACTAATCTCCAAGGTCGGTTCAACGTCCTGTCTTTGCAATTACGTATTTGAAACCCATTGAGTTCGGATCGTGTTCGAATTCGAACTCGAACTTTTGAAATTGTTCGAAGTCGAACCAAACACGGGGGCGTTCGGCTCAGCCCTACTAGGGAAGTCCTCCTCTTCCTCCCACTACTCTGCCTCTAGTGCCACTAGACATGTGCATTCGTTTTAGTACTAAAACGATTTAGTCCGAATTTTGGGATAATTTCGTTTTTGTATGACTCAAGAGATACGAAACCGCTCAGTACAAAAAAAAAAAGAAACTAAAAAAAATGCACTAAAATTTAGTTTCAGTCCTTTTTGTGATATTAAATTGATGAGTGAAGGAGACCAGCAATGAAGAGTGCAACATCAAAAAGCGACAGAAAAGGTTTGTATGCGTAATCCTTCCCTACCCCTACCTGAAAATCTGACAGTGATAGAGCTCCAGAATACTCACTCGCAGCACAGACAGCCAGCACAAGAGAGGAAACCTTTACTTAACCCTTGCATGTCTATAAGACAGACCAGATGATAAAAGCAGCTGGAGAGGGAAAATATTCAAATAAACACTGAAGCTGAAAGCTAATGACAGAGAAGGCTGGATAGTAAAAACCCCTTTATAACAAGCAGTGCTGGGAGAAGAGAGGGACTTTATAAAATGTGTGTTATCTCCCCTCTCGCTCTGCATAATAGGGGCTTAGGTCTGATAAATTTTATATTATCCAGGAGCACTATCCCCCCCCTTTCCTCATCTGTAATACACATTTTATATAAAGTTCCTCTCCTCTCCCAGTGCTGCTTGTTATAAAGTTTTTTTTTACATCTGATACAATTAGTATCCAGCTCTCACAGTTACTCTGTCATTATGAGCCTTCAGTGTGATTTATTTTAATGTTTTCTCTGGATTTAACCCTTTCGCTGCTGAGGCATTTCACGCCTCTGTGCTGAGCTAATTTTTACCTGTTTCGCTCATCCTGTTTAAACGCGTTTTGAAGGCTTATTTTAGTATATGACCCAGACATATTATATATCGTTCTTTCCGGCAGACTCGGCAGATTCATCATATATCATTATTATATGTATACGTTATGTCATGTTCATTATATTATAACAAAAAATGCAATAAAATTAGAATTTTCAATAATTTACAATGTGTAAAGTGTTTTTTTCACATTTTAACATGTGAGCAATTGCGGTTATATTTTGTATGGGGTGCGCTTGTAAAAAAAATTAGAAATGGGGTCTCGTTACATTTTTTTTGGGGGGAAAATTACGCGATTTTTAACAAACGCACCTCAAACAAAAATCGTTAGTGCAGCATCATTGTTCACATTATAATTGATATGGGAAAAATATTGCTGGATTAATAAAAAAGAAAAAAAAAATTTTTTTTTATAATTTTTTTAAAATATTTTTTTATTTTTATTTTTATTTTTATTTTTAAAAAAAAACTTTTTACATAGTCATGTTTGGTATCGTTGGAACGGCCATGCTCTGGCCGATCTAACGATATCAAACATTAACCCCTAGCTGCCACGAATTGGGAGATAGGGGGTTCATTGGAACCCCCTATCTCCACCATTGCTGGCAGCTAGGGATTAACTCCAGGACTGGCATCATCATTCTATGCACGATGAAGCCAGTCCTCAGGGGGAGTTCCCAGATGCTTGGCCAACATCCAAGATGTCGGCCAGCTCCGGGAGAGGATCACGATCCGGCGCTTTTCGGCACCGAATCGTGATCCGCTCCCCAGGGGTTAATGTCAGCCACCCTTCCAAACCGTGCCTGCTTTAACCCTGTGGCCCTCAGGGGTTTGGGAAGGAAAGAGGTTCAAAGGACCTCCCCCCTCCCTTTCAGGCGCGTCCTCCGCACACCCGGGAGGGCGCCTGAATTAGATGTCATTGCGCCGCCACGATGACATCTAATGTCCCCGCCGGGGTCCCGGAGTGCTGGGCTGACATCCAGGATGTCAGCCCGCACCGGGTGGGCCAGCAATCAGCCGGAATCTCGTACTGATTGCTGCCTCCTGTGCTAGGACGCGCTCAGCGTGTCCGTAGCACAGGAGAACCGCTTGACTGGACGCGCTCAGCGCGTCCATAGCAGCTAAGTGGTTAAAGTGCTTTATTTTATTATAAAAAATTAATTTGCACCAGTCATCTTCTCTCTGAGCTTTCAGACTGATTTACGATAATTTTTTCCCTCTCCCCTGCTTTTATAATGCTGTCTGTCTCCCCCACAGAGCTACAAAGTTTAAGTAAAAGTTCCCTCTCCTGTGCTGGATAAGCATTGCATTCCGAAGTTCTGCACCCTCCACATACCAATGCAGTAGGATGTTCTATACAGAGAGGGGCATTAAATAATTCAGGAGGATGTTCTATACATTATACAGAGAAAGGTATAAATTGAGGAGGATGTTCTATACAGAGAGTAGACATGTGCACAGCACAAAATTTCGTTTTGAACTAATGCATTAGTACTAAAATGCAATTTATTTAGTTGCTAAAGAAATTCGTTTTCAGTTCTTTAGTATGAAAACTAATTTCATTCATCCGAAAACCAGTGGATACAATTACTATTGTAGTGGCTCCTCAGAGGGCTGAGATCGCTGCTTGTTACAGTATCTCTCACTCTCAGCACAATGTGGGCCATATTATATAGCTGGTGCTAACATAACCAGAGCTGTTGTAAACTTCCCAGAGCTATTATAGCCTATGGAGGTTTTCAGTTACAACAGCTCTGGTTAAGTTAGCACCAACATTGCAATACTGCCCCGTGTCAGGCAAAGCTGTTACAGTAACTGACTGTTGCTCATCACAGCGCTCAGAGTTTCAGTAAAACTAGTAAATAATTATTTTTATATATAAGACGTTAGAACAATATTATTTTCTTGTTTTACTGAAACTCTTGAGCGCTGTGATGAGCAGCAGTCAGTTACTGTAACAGCTGAGCCTGATACATTGTACTGAGAGATAATGTAACAAGCAGCCGATCTCCGCGCTCACAGCCACTGGATTTAAAGGGTAAAAAAAAAAAGGCTCCTCTCTGTATAATGTTTAGAACATCCTCCTGCATTAATTAATACCCCTCTCTGTATAATGTTTACAACATCCACCTGCATTAATTAATACCCCTCTCTGTATAATATATAGAACATCCTCCTGAATTAATGTCCCTCTCTGTATAGAACATCTTCCTGCATTGGCATGTGGAGGGTGCAGAACTTCGGATGTTGCGATGTTGCGCTCTTCATTGCTGGTCTCCTTCACTCATCAATATAATATCACAAAGAGGACTGAAACTAAAATGTAGTGCATTTTATTTTAGTTTCTTTCGTTTTTTGTACTGAGCAGTTTCGTTTTCTCTTGAGTCATACTAAAACTAAATTATCCCAAAATTCGGACTAAATCGCTTTAGTACTAAAACGAATGCACATGTCTAACAGAGAGGGACATTAATTAATTCAGGAGGATTTCTATACATTATACAGAGAGGGGTATTAATTAATGCAGGAGTATGTTATCTACATTATACAGAGAGGGGTATTAATTAATGCAGGAGGATGTTCTATACATTATACAGAGAGGAGCATTTTTTTTAGCCCTTTAAATCCAGTGGCTGTGAGCGCTGAGATCGGCTGCTTGTTATATTATCTCTCAGTACAATGTGCAGTGCCAAGACACACATTCAAATTCCCATTAATAACTGGTGTATAACTGGTTATACTGGTGTATAACTCAGTGATACACCCTGATATGCAACAATCTCTTCTCCTCTCTGATTCACTCCTGCAACACACACGCTGGGGCTGCGGGGAAGCCTTATATAGTGTGCTGTGGGACGTAGCTGTGTGAGCCCATGATTGGGCAAAATTTGCCCAATCAGGACTCTGAGCCCTGATTGGCATAGTGTTGCACCTGTCTTGCACCTGACCTGTGGTCAGGTGCAAGGCTGTAGCCAATTGCAAGCTTCAGGCCAGTGGAAAAGTGCATTGTAGTCCATTGTGGTGCATTGTGGGCAAACACGCGACGAACACATGGAAATGTTCGACGAACGGTCGAACGGCCAATGTTCGATGCGAACTCATGTTCGCATCGAACTGCCCGTCCATCCCTAATAGGGAGCACAAAGTACAGTAACCTCACGCTGAAAAGTGCAAGATGCCAATAGCTAACGGATTTTCATCCCGTTAGCGTTTGGATTGTAATATGGTCGGCCCACGCTAGGGCCACCAGGGCTAACGTTAACACTCACTCAGGTTTTATTACAATCCAAACGCTAACGGTTTTAAAAAAAACCGTTAGTGATTCGGATCTTACGCTTTTCAGTGTGAGGTTACTGTACTTTGTGCTCCCTATGCTTGGCTATATCACGCTAAAATGGAGCTGCTAAGGAGAAACCTGCAGGTGCACATTATCCACCTTAGCGTCCCCATTTTAGCGTGATGATTGTAAACAGGCCCACAGTAATTCTGCTCAGCTGGGACCCGATTTGGACTCTCTGCAGTCAGCAGGGACAGGACAAGTGGGAGTGTTTACAGTAAGCAGACCAATAACAATAGAAAAAATACAAATAGTTGCAATAAAAGATGAAAATTAAGGGAAATAAAGGATAGGATAATCATCCCCTTCCCTGCTCCATACTCACCAGCCCTATCCCTCCTCCATACTCACTGCTGACTCCCCCAGGCCGCTCTCTCCCTGTCCTAGTGGAGTAGTGGTAGGCTTTCTTTAGTATTGTTTGTCTACATTCTTTCTTTCTCTTTGTAATCTTTCCTACTCTCTTCATCCTTTCTATTTTTTCTTTCTGCATTCTTCCTTTATCTGTATTTTGTTTTTGCTCAGTATTTTCTTTCACTCAGAAATCTTTTTTTTGTTTCTGCATCTTTTCTTTCTCTCTGCATCCTTTCATTCTGTTTCTTTCTCTTTGTGTTCTTTCTTTTCCTCTGCATTCATTCTTCCACTCTGCATTTCTGTCTATGTATTCTTTCTCTGTATCCATTCATTATCTCTGTATTTCTTCCTCGGATTTCTTTCTTTTCACATTCTTTCTGTATTTTTCTATCTGAAGTCTTTCACTCTCTCTCTGAATTTTCTTTCTCTGCATCCCTTCTTTCGACATTATTTTACCCTCTGCGTTCTTTTTGCATTCATTTTCTCTGTATTCTCTCTTTCTATATGTACACTCTCTTTCCCCCTGCTGCCAGTGATCTGAGGGGCAGTGATCTGTCCGTTCTGGGAGAGGCCAGAATGCCACAACCTGGTACACCTGAGCTCCCTGGAATAGTGATGGGCCGAACACCCCCGTGTTCGGTTCGCATTTGAACTCGAACACCTGAACACAATTCGAACACCATGCAAGTTAATGGGGTTAGAACGTTTGAAAATTAAGGTCCCCTCCAGAAATGTTTGACCGACAAAGGGTGGGAAATGTTTGACCAACAAGGAGTGAGAAATGTTTATGAATCTCATAAGCTTCAATGTTAAAAATATTCCTGTCGAACTTTCCTTGAACGTCCCGAAAAGTTTGAAAGTTCGTGAATTTTTGAACAGTCGATGTTCGGACCGATTCGAACCGGCAGCCCATCCCTACCCTGAAGCAGCCAGGCTTCACACCTGGGCATTTTACAGTGCGTTCCTACACGCTGTGAAACACCCAAACACGGAAATCCCATGATTTCCTATGGGCCTGTTCACACCTGGGAGTTTTACAGCGTAGGAACGCGCTGTAAAATGCTCTACGCCCAAAGAAGTACAGGAGCTTCTTTGGGGTGTATTACAGCGCGTTTGCGGCCATAGACATAGACAGGAACAAGCGAAGAGTGGACGGCGCCCAAACCTATACCGCCACCAGTTAACCCAAGCCCACCAGAAATTCAGTGGTTTCCCCAAACCAGTAAATGGATAACAATACAGTACGTATCTGGTGGCGCGATAGAAGCCGCCTAAGGGTAACCGGTGGTTCTCTTAGTTCACTTGTCCACATGGATCATATGAAAAAACAGAACAAAATAATCGTGCAGAATGTTTGTATAGATTCCAAGAAAAAGGTTATATAGTATTTGCACTCACAAATATGGAGCCCGAACACTGGCTCTAAGTGGATCAACGCATTCGGATATTATAGGTTCTCTGCTTGAGAAGGTGACCCATATTCATTCATTCAAATATGCTTCAGGTGATAAACGATAATGAGTGGCAGAAAGGTGACATTTTAGTAACGTGCGATGTCAACGCGCTATACAGTAATATACCACATATTTTGGGATTGTTAAAAATGGAAGAAGAAATATCCAAATCTAATATGATTAGTGAGGAACAAATGTCCTTTATTCTGGAGAGTGTTAAGTTTATACTCAATAATAATTATTTTAAATTCGAAGAGGATTTCTATATACAACGAAGGGGTATTCCAATGGGTACTAAGTTCGCGCCCAGCTACGCGAACCTGTACATGGCGGCGTGGGAAACCATGTTCGTGTATGGTTCGCGTAGCTGGGCGCTAGGTAACATCCGGGTATATAAACGATTCATAGATGATATTTTCTTCATCTGGAGAGGGGAGGAAGAAGATTTAATAGTGTTTCTGGAGAGCCTTAATGATGTAGAGTGGGGCATTAAATTAGAGAATAACTGGAGTGCCCATAAGATTAATTTTCTCGATTTGGAAATCTACATAGAGGGAGACTGTATTAAATCAAAAACTTTTTTTAAAGAAGTCGATACGAATACATATATTGATTATACTAGCTGCCACCACTCCACCTGGCTTAAAGGCGTCCCGAAGGGACAGTTCGTCCGACTAAGACGGAATTGTACAGATACAGAGACCTTTAAGGAGCAGGCTAATACACTTAAGAGAGATTTTATTGAAAAAGGATACAGAGCGACAGATTTGGATGAGACGATCTCCAGTATTATGCATAAAGATCGGGGTGATTTGTTGAAATACAAGCCCAGGACCCAAGAAGATGGGGAGGAGATTCGATTTATATGTGATTTTAACAGTAAAGCTAATAATATTAAAAAGATTTTTAAGAAACATTGGTATATTTTAAGAAATGATAGTGATTTAGTGAACTATATAGGAACGACGCCTAAAGTAGTAATTAGAGGTTCTAGGAACATAAAATCCAAATTAGTCCACAGTAAAACTAAAAAACCGATGAATATCGTAAATCACTTTGGATTTAAGGAGGGTTTCTATCATTGTGGCCTTTGTTTGGCATGTAGACACACTGGTAATAAGAGGATGTATACAGGTACCTATTTTAACCATAAACAGAATAGAACAGTTAAAATAGATGGCATTTTAAAATGTTGTTCTAAAAATGTTATATACCGTATTTTTCGCTCCATAAGACGCACCTGACCATAAGACGCACCTAGTTTTTAGAGGAGGAAAACCGGAAAATAAATATTCTGAATGAAATAGTGTAATAATGGATATTGCCCCAGCTCGTGGATATGCCTTAGCTCACACGTGGATATGCCTTAGCTCACACATGGATTTGCCCCAGCTCACACATGGATTTGCCCCAGCTCACACATGGATCTGCCCCATCAGCTCACGGATTTGCCCCAGCTCACACATGGATTTGCCCCAGCTCACACATGGATTTGCCCCAGCTCACACATGGATTTGCCCCAGCTCACACATGGATTTGCCCCAGCCAGCTCACACATGGATTTGCCCCATCAGCTCACACATGGATTTGCCCCAGCCAGCTCACACATGGATTTGCCCCATCAGCTCACACATGGATTTGCCCCAGCCAGCTCTCACATGGATTTGCCCCAGCCAGCTCTCACATGGATTTGCCCCATCAGCTCACACATGGATTTGCCCCAGCCAGCTCACACATGGATTTGCCCCAGCCAGCTCTCACATGGATTTGCCCCATCAGCTAACACATGGATTTGCCCCATCAGCTCACACATGGATTTGCCCCAGCCAGCTCTCACATGGATTTGCCCCAGCCAGCTCTCACATGGATTTGCCCCATCAGCTCACACATGGATTTGCCCCATCAGCTCACACATGGATTTGCCCCAGCCAGCTCACACATGGATTTGCCCCAGCCAGCTCACACATGGATTTGCCCCAGCCAGCTCTCACATGGATTTGCCCCATCAGCTCACACATGGATTTGCCCCAGCCAGCTCACACATGGATTTGCCCCAGCCAGCTCTCACATGGATTTGCCCCATCAGCTAACACATGGATTTGCCCCATCAGCTCACACATGGATTTGCCCCAGCCAGCTCTCACATGGATTTGCCCCAGCCAGCTCTCACATGGATTTGCCCCATCAGCTCACACATGGATTTGCCCCATCAGCTCACACATGGATTTGCCCCAGCCAGCTCACACATGGATTTGCCCCAGCCAGCTCACACATGGATTTGCCCCAGCCAGCTCACACATGGATTTGCCCCATCAGCTCACACATGGATTTGCCCCATCAGCTCACACATGGATTTGCCCCATCAGCTCACACATGGATTTGCCCCATCAGCTCACACATGGATTTGCCCCATCAGCTCACACATGGATTTGCCCCATCAGCTCACACATGGATTTGACCCAGCCAGCTCTCACATTGATAATTCCCCAGCTCACATATGGATATGGCCCAGCAGCTCGTGGATGTGCCTCCGCTCACCTGCCGCCGCCGCCGCCGCGTTTGTCTCCCTCTGAGCATGCGTCCGGCGGCAGGAAGCTTGGGCACTCGCCTGGGGGAGCCACGTGACCGCGATCTCCCGAGATCGCGGTCACGTGGCTCCCCAGGCGAGTGCCCAAGCTTCCTGCCGCCAGACGCATGCTCAGAGGGAGACGAACGCGGCGGCGGCAGGTGAGCGGAGGCACATCCACGAGCTGCTGGGCCATATTCGCTCCATAAGACGCACCCACTTTTCCCCCCACTTTTTGGGGGAAAAAAGTGCGTCTTATGGAGCGAAAAATACGGTATATGTTACAATGCCCATGTGGCCTTTGTTATATAGGGCGAACCAAGAGGGCCTTTAATGTTAGAGTAGCTGAACATGTTAGAAACATTAGAAATGCCTTTGAAAAGCATTCAGTGTCCCTACATTTTAAAAACCACCACAACAGTTCCCCTGTAGGCCTACAATTCTGGGCAATAAAACAAATTAGAAAAATGGAGGTTGAAGAAGATATGATTAAAAAATTAGGAAAGGAAGAAATGAAACTTATTTTTGACAATGGTACTTTAACCCCTCATGGTTTAAATGACGATTTTGAAATTATCCACTTTTTATAATAATTTGTCTTTAGGGTTTTTGGGATTGTCTATTTCCCTCAACTGTACACTATTGGGGTGATCTCCACATTCAACATTAGTCATTGATTCTTTAATATTCAATAGCATTTCGACCTCGATATTAGATTATACATAGTACATAGCACTTTATGATCAATTAGATGGAAGGTTACATTTTTACCATATAAATCTTAGTGTATATTTCCACGTTCCACTATTCTTCATCTTTATTTATACGTCAATTACTATCTATTATTAATTTATAGACCTCTCTGTTTTAGATTATTTACTTACCATTACATATTAGCATAGTTTTATACCTCACTCCATCTATGGGGTAAAACACTATAGTTCACACTATCTAGTGAATTTTAGCACTTTAGTCTACACTTGCACTTTATGGCTTATCCATTACCATAAAGGAATTTCATAATCACGTTCCATTATTCTTCACTTTTATCTAAATATCTATTACTATTTTATCTACATCTTATACCAGTCTAGTCTTACACCACAATTTATCTGTGTGAATACTATAGTATACAATCGCACTTTATGGCTCATCTATTATCATAAAGGAATTTTACATTTATCATCTATTTTACACTATCAATTATACAGTCGAAATTAAAAATTTAAAATAATTTAATAAAAATTCAATCAGTGTATTCTACCCTTTAGGTAGTTCTTATTATTATATTCACCATTACATTTTATAAGTAGTTTAGATATCACTTAATCATGCTCTATGGCACCTTTATTTCATATTGTAGGGTGAATCTATACATATTGCACTATACTGGAGATTTTGTCACATTTTCTAATATAGAATTAAGTGCTTATAACAGTTTAGGTCATAAAGCACTTATTCATTTAAAGACACGGTAAGATGGGGTATTTTAAATATTAGAGGGTCTCTAACACTACATTATATATATTGCGGTTTAGATGATACACAATTGTACATACACTATCTTTTTGCAAGATCTAAAATACTGTTCCCCAATGTAGGGATATTGATTCAGTATGCACTTTAGTAGGAATTTTCCACCATTGCACATTATGACAATATATATATATATTGACTCAGTCACTTTATAATGCACTGTAACTAATTTTAGTGATATTATGATATTAGGTGTTTTAAACACATAATCACTATACTTTAGTTGGGTTTTATAATGTAACGTTACATATTCCCATATAATCCCTATGTGAGGGTTAACCACTTGTTCACTTTATAAACAATTAAATGCACTTTAGTTTTTATATGTTCAATAGGGTATATAGTACCTTCGATTGCACAATTGTTAATATACTATCAGTATCACATAGATTATATTGGTAACATTGTACACGATAAATTCATATCAGTCTGCGATCATTAGTCATGTACATAGTTTATTTCCCAATTATGTATATACATCACCCGAATGGTGTACAATTGGGGAGGATTAGGGGCTCTATATACATTGGTGATACATGATTCATACTATTCTCCCTCTATGGGGTCTTTTGCACTATCCGGCCGTTGCGGAGGAATTAAGAAACTGCACCACCAGAAGTTAACCGCCGGAACCACAGTGGAACGCAAGGTACATCCGGTTCAGCAGCTTGACCCGCACAGTGGAACGCATGGAGGGAGAACAGCGCATGCGCAAGATGGCGGCGCCCGCCGCAGATCCGAGATAACTGTGTTTTGAGGCGTGGAACACACGCCTAATTGATAATCAAGGACAGATGAGGACAATTTAAGACAGTATATGAACTCACACAGTGGTTCAGCCTGTAAACCAGCTGATGAAGACAGTTGATCTGGCAAAACGCGTTCTGGCTACAAGGCAGTGCCAATGGTATTGTTTTTTATGTTTTAAATAAATTTCTTTTACATTTTATTCATTTTATCCCCGTTTCTTTGGAAGTCCTGGGAGCTTCAAAGGTTTTTTGGACTTAACCTACAATAAGTCCATTCGCGCGCACACCTCGAGCTTGGTCCTTAAGCTCCAACACATGTGAGTTGGCAATTTACATATCTTTATATGCTATCACATTCACGAGATCTGCACGAGAAAGTTTCTCTTGTCTTCTGCTCTTTTTGGGCTGCATGTGAGAAGAATCTCCTTCCATGAATGAATATGGGTCACCTTCTCAAGCAAAGAACCTATAATATCCGAATGCGTTGATCCACTTAGAGCCAGTATTCGGGCTCCATATTTGTGAGTGCAAATACTATATAACCTTTTTCTTGGAATCTATACAAACATTCTGCACGATTATTTTGTTCTGTTTTTTCATATGATCCATGTGGACAAGTGAACTAAGAGAACCACCGGTTACCCTTAGGCGGCTTCCATCGCGCCACCAGATACGTACTGTATAGACAGGAACACGCTGTTATTGGAGTTTGCGCATTTTCATAATCAAAAATGCACGTATGAACACTGGGTTCAAACGCCAGAAAAAAAAACAAGCGGATCAGTTACGCTCAGGTGTGAACTCAGTCTTACTCTTTTACTGGCATTGGCATAAAAAAACAGATGGCATCCCTACCCTCAGTGACACAGGGCCGACTGCTGCATTTCTTGCCGACCTCGTGAAGTGGATCCTGCTGCTTCCTACCCCGCGGCATGACTTCTCCCTCCACTCTGTACTATTTCCCCTCACCATAACAGAGCATGCAGGAAGATGGGAAATAGCAAACGGGCCAGGAGGCATTCGCTACTCCTTGTCACTAGGACATTCAAAAGACCCAGAGTTCCCCCCAGAGCAGCTGCTAAGCCTGCCCCTGCATGTCACTGGGCATTTGAAAAGACATACAGGGGTGTGTCTGCTGCTGATATAGCTGCCTAACGGAGTCCTCTAGAGCAGTGTTTCTCAACTCGTATCCTCAGGACCCACTAACAGGCCTGGTTTATGGGATATCCAAAGCACAGCACAGGTGATCTAATTAGGTGCTCAGTGACTGCAGTATTCAGTCTGCATTTCCTCAAGATGATCTGCAAAATCTGGCCTGTAGTGGCCCGGGTCCCGAGGACTGGAGTTGAGAAACCCTGCTCTAGAGTAGCTGTGAGCAATAAGCGGCAGCGCTGGAGCTGGCGGTTCAAATCCAGCAGCTGCCACAATAAAAAAAAAAGGAAAAGCTGTCTGATTAGGGCTATGGGAGGCACGTTCTGATGTCAGGGATCAGCAAACCGGCAGCCGCGGGTGAAAGTAAGCGACAGGGCGGCTTTTTTTTTGTGTGGAGGCTGGCTTTTTTTTGCCGCCCCCTAAAAGTGCCTCAAAAGTGCCACCCTAGGCCTAGGCCAAGATACATCTCTGGGCGAGTAGCTAACAATAACTGAATTGTAAAATAATGATGAACGTCTATATTCCCTAGTGAATGATGTAATAAAGAACTTTAAATTAAATTCTTGATAAAAGGTATACCAAAATTATTAATTTTTTTTTTATTCTGTCTTTAACAGCAAGCCGTAGTGGTGGCACTGACACAGCATCTGTGGGGACAGAAGAGGCTGTGCGTACTCCACAACGTAAGTGTACCACACTTGCAGAAACAAAAATGACACACCATTATCACTATCTACACACAGCCCTTAACCACTAAAAGACTAGAGGCTATATTTAATATGTTAATATCAAATGCTCACCTCTCAGTGGTGGAACGGCAGCCCAACCCCCCCCCCCACACTTTTGGACACCGGGAGCAGTGAGACTGGGGGAAGAAGTCTGCAGTCTCCCTCCACAATCACTCGCCAACCAACAGGATCTCGCAAGAGTTTAGATACTGCCGGTCATATGACCCGGCAGATCGAACCTACATGGAGTCCTATGGACTTAAAACTTATGATATTGTTTTAAGACCGCGATTGAATGTCAGAAGTTCATTACACAATATGTTACTAGTAAGTAGTAACTATAGTTTGTAATAGTTTTGTAATAGTTTTGCAAGTGCAAAGCAACAAGGCAAATGGAACCAAATCCCAATAAACAGTACGGGCTACATCAGGGCTCAAAATTTCAAGTCCCGAGCTACTAGTCAGGCCTTAAGAGTTACTCGCCACCAGGTGCCCCACCTAACCCCTACCCCCACACACACCCTCTTAAATTATCTTCTGAAATGACACTATTAAATGTTTTATTCAGAACAAAGTTATAAAGTTGCACAAAAATAAATAATATTAATACACAGACATCAGACCCCAAGGGCCCTATTACATTCTTCACGCAAACGTTAATGCTCACTTGCATGAGCATTAACGTTTGCTGCGGTGTTTACCGCATATTACAATCCAAACGCAAACGGGTTGAAAAACCTGGTTGCGTTTGGTATCTTGTGCTTTTCAGCAGGAGGTTACTGTACTTTGTGCTCCCTATGTTTAACATGGGGAGCGAAAAGCATTAATCAGCACTGGATTACAAAGTCCCAGCGCTGATTAATGCCTGGCTCTGGTCAGCGAAAAGTTAACCAGAGCCAGGACTTGGTGTTAACGGTTTCTGCTTCTGCAGAATCCGTTAACACCAGGCTAAAAAAATAAAAAAACAAATCGTATACTCACCCTCTGTCCCGCGGCGAGGACCGCGGCTCTGTCTCCTCCGGCCGGCGGGAGCAGGGAAAGACTGGGGGAAAAAGTCCCCCCCAGTCTCTCCCTGTGTATCACTATTCCGACCGGCCGGATCTCTCGAGGTGAGATCCGGCTGGTCATGTGACCGACAGGAGGGAATTCAAGTCCTATGGACTCCATCGAGTGGATGCTCACTTCCGCGAGTATCCCTGATTTTAATGTGCAGAAACAATGCAGACAGCATTTTTTGAGCCTGCATTGTAATCCAGCGTTAAAATGCAGGCCCAAGGGGGAGAACTGCGGGTGCAGTTTTTCCTCCCTTGCACCCATGTTTTAACGCAAACAATGTAATAGGGCCCCAAATGTGAACAGAGCAAGAGACCCCAGGCATGGGCAGCAGGTGTCCGGTATGGCCTCTCTGACGTCAGAGGAGACTGCCTTCTTGGATTCCCGTTCGGGCCACAAAAAGACACAAAACCACAGCCACCACCAGAATATGCAGGGCTAAATAATTTATCGTGCTGCCTGCGTCTGCATTCCCACTCGCCCTCACTTAACCCCTTAATGACCCCTGACGTACCCTGTACGTCCTGTCCTCGGGTCTCCCTTAGACCCGCGGACGTACAGGGTACGTCAGCGGCGCCAAATCCCCCTCCCGCCCGATACTCACCTCCCTCGTCGGATCCCACAGCGATCTGGCAGGGAGGAAGCCTGCCCATGTGATTTACATGGGCAGGTGAGGCTGATGACGTCGCCACGCTGCGTGGTGACCAGTGGCGTAGCGTGGGTTTTCAGCGCCCGGGGCAGCCAAGAATTGTGCGCCCCCACCTGTGGACACGTTATCGATATTGCCCCAGCTCTCACATGGATTTGCCCCAGCTCATGGATTTGCCCCCAGCTCATGGATTTGCCCAGCTCATGGATTTGCCCCAGCTCATGGATTTGCCCCAGCTCACACATGGATTTGCCCCCAGCTCACACATGGATTTGCCCCCAGCTCATGGATTTGCCCCAGCTCACAGATGGATTTGCCCAGCTCACACATGGATTTGCCCAGCTCATGGATTTGCCCCAGCTCACACATGGATTTGCCCCAGCTCACACATGGATTTGCCCCAGCTCACACATGGATTTGCCCCAGCTCACACATGGATTTGCCCCAGCTCACACATGGATTTGCCCCCAGCTCATGGATTTGCCCCAGCTCATGGATTTGCCCCCAGCTCATGGATTTGCCCCAGCTCAAACATGGATTTGCCCCCAGCTCACACATGGATTTGCCCCCAGCTCATGGATTTGCCCTAGCTCATGGATTTGCCCCAGCTCACACATGGATTTGCCCCAGCTCACACATGGATTTGACCCAGCTCATGGATTTGCCCCAGCTCACACATGGATTTGCCCCAGCTCACACATGGATTTGCCCCCAGCTCACACATGGATTTGCCCAGCTCATGGATTTGCCCAGCTCATGGATTTGCCCTGCTCATGGATTTGCCCCCAGCTCATGGATTTGCCCAGCTCATGGATTTGCCCCCAGCTCATGGATTTGCCCCCAGCTCATGGATTTGCCCCAGCACATGGATTTGCCCAGCTCATGGAATTGCCCCAGCTCATGGATTTGCCCCAGCTCCTGGATTTGCCCCCAGCTCATGGATTTGCCCCCAGCTCATGGATTTGCCCAGCTCATGGATTTACCCCCAGCTCATGGATTTGCCCATTTTACACATGGATTTGCCCCCAGCTCATGGATTTGCCCCAGTTTACACATGGATTTGCCCAGCTCTCACCTGGATATTGCTCCAGCTCCGGCAGGGGTTGAGGGGACCCAGATGCCGGGCAGCGCGGGAGTGCCTGCCCGGTCCTGAAGAGTCCATCCTGTTGAAGGGGATGCGGCTGCGTGCGTGCGCAGGTCACGCGGTCCGGACAGTCAGGTGGTACAGAGACTCAGTACCACCTGATTAGCCAGACCACGTGACCGGCTGCGCCTGCACGCAGCCGCTTCCCTTTAACAGGACGGACTCTTCAGGACCGGGCAGGCACTCCGGCGCTGCCCGGCATCTGGGTCCCCTCAACCCCGGGCCAGTTTTAGGGGCGCAAATGTGCCCCTAACAAAACTGCACCCGGGGCCACGGCCCCCCCAGCCCCCCCCACGCTACGCCACTGGTGGTGACGTCATCAGAAGGTGCCCCCATGTAATTCAGTGGAGGGGAGGGGAGGCTCCTTCAGAGCCCTCTATCTCCCCAACCATTGAAGCTAGCAAAATGCTTTTTGCACCGCTGAAAAGGGGAGAGTCTCCCCTTTTCAGCGGTCTATAGCATTAACCGTTTCGCCGCTGGATCGCGTTTTAGCGTGAATTGGCGCCAAAACACGATTCGAACCTGGAGGGGGGCTGACATCTTGGATGTCAGCCTAGCCTCCAGGTCCCCCCCACCCACTGACAACCTCACCATATGTGTGAGGATGTCAGTGGGCCAGTTAACCCTCTAGCTGCCATGTAGAGATAAGGGGATCCTAAGGATCCCTTTATCTCCCGATCCATGGCAGCTAGATGGTCATATTTGACATCATTTGAAAGGCCTGATCATGGCCTTCCAAATGATACCAAACATGACCAGGTTTAGTTTAAAAAAAAATAATAAAAAAATTAAATAATTTTTTTTGTCTGGGGGGGTTTAATTAAATAGGACCTAGGCTGACATCTCAAAAAATTAGCACAAAATGGTCAGAATGAGCGCTGCGCACATAGGTGAACTGGCTCAGCAGTGAAAGGTTAAAGGTAAAAACATTTAAAAATTGGGTATTTCTATTCTCGGGATAAAATTTGGAAACTATTTAGCCGGGGTCTTTATTGGTGGTTATAGCTTTAGGAGATTAAATTACGAAAAAGTGTGTTTTTACCATTTTTTTCATCATATTTCATATTTTTTTTATATTAAATTATTGGATATGATGGAAATAATGGTATTTCTAGAAAGTCCATTTATTGGCGGGAAAAAGGGTGTATAATATGTGTGGGTTGAATAAACGAGTAAGAGGAAAATTTGACCTAAACCCTAACAGCGCAGAAACGTAAAAACAGCAACGGTCACTAAAGGACGGATTTGTGTAAAACCGCCCGGTCACTAAGGGGTTAATTTCCACTCACCAAATGAGAACAGGCGGGTGGAAATTTTGAGGCCTGGGCTACATTACAATAATCGGGCTAAAACGGGGGCGAAAAGGAGAGAAACCTGCACCTGCAGGTTTCTCCTTTCCGCCCCTGTTTCAGTGCGATATTACAATGCAGGCACTTAAAAAGCTGGCAGCATTGTTACCGGGGTGCTAAGCCCTGGGATATGCGTGGCAGCGCTAAGCGCCGCCACGAGCATCCACTCGATGCGGCGCAGTTTGTAACGCACAGTGTTTGCGTGCATAATTTTAGCAACTCCTAAAAGCTGGTGTTAATGGCAAATTCTATCAACCTGGCCGAAACCAAATACACCAGCCCAAAAAATAAAAACAGCAAAGTATAGTAACACATTCTACACATACCAAACCGATAAAATGGAGAAGTTGTGTGAATTTTTATTGATGCAGCATATATGCGCAGATTGACTTTGACAGGCGCAAAAACTTAACGTGAGACAATTGTGGTTCTTAATCCTAATTGGCTGAATCGCATGAAAAAAACAGTCTGTACACTGATTTCTGAGTGCAACGTTGCTGCGCGCATGTTTGTGCGTGTCCGTTTTACGCGTGTTATTGCTCGACGGATGAAAAAATGCGCAAGGATTGTAATTCCAGAGTTGATTTACGCCCGCTAACGTTTAACGCTGGACGCACAAATTCACGTGTTGCGCTGCGTTTTTGCATGAAGAACGTAATAGGGCCCAAAGATTGAGAGGAACTAGATGTTAATAATTTCCACAAGACTGTAAAGGTTTATATGTACACATTATTATAGACTCTTCTTCACTCACCAAAAAAGTGAGGTACGTTTCTCACATACAAACTGTGGATAGAACTCCATTATTACACTCACTATTTGGTTATAAATGGACATATCATTTGATATATCACTGTTGGTACATTATCTGTAAGTCACCATCTGTACAAATCACTATTCGATATAACTACATGAACTGCCACATTATAAATGTTATTTGATTATATATCAGCACAAAACTGATTAATGGTTATTTGATATACAAATTGATATTTTGTATTGATATTTTGTATACTAATTGATACTTTTTCCCCCAGTCTCTCTCTTCTCCCACCAGATGGAGGAGGCGGACGGAGCCGCGGTCCTCGCCGCGGGATAGTAGATTATTTTGGGGGGTTACTGCTGGTGCTAACGGATTCTGCAGAAGCTGTGGTTAACTTTTTGCTAACAGCAGCCGGACGTTAATCAGCGTTAGGGCTTCGTAATCCTAACGCTGATTAACACTTTGCGCTCCCCTTGTTAAGTATAGGGAGCGCAAAAGTACAGTAACCTCCCGCTGAAAAGCGCAGGGTACCAAATGCTAACGGGTTTCTTAATCCGTTTGCGTTTGGATTGTAATATGCAGTGGCTACCTGGGCTAACGTTAACGCTCACTCAGGTGAGCGCTAATGTTAGCACCAACTATGTAATGTAGCCCAGAGAGGTTTGTTATTCTGGCTCAGCGTGGAACCCATGGATTTTAGGAAACTCACATTTTCCAAAAATTCCCCACTAAATGAATCCAGCCCTAGGTTTCTGTGATATTAGAAAACTCAGAGATACCAAGAATGTCCTTTTCTATCCCTTTCTGAAACGTGTTAATGATATGCTTAATTGTTTATGATTTCAACCATTAAAAACATGAAAATGAACAGTTTGTGATAATTAACAGTCAGGGTTATTCAAAGAGATCCGAAAACTTACCACACACTCGGTGACTTTTCATTCCCAGCACTTCGGGGGGAGTCGGCAAATACTAGTTCGCTGACCCTGCGGTGTATTCAAGCACCGAAGGGCCCCCGTAGTGCAGGGAATACTTGCCGCAAACCCACAGAACACTCACCAAACACTCACCGAAAACCTGCAAAAACCAAGCCGAACATGCTGGAAAAATCCGAGCAGCCGTCGATCACAGTGCAGAGCAGACACAAGGAAAAGCCGACGCGCAGACGAAAGAGGTGAAAAAAAACCCCAGTTTGCTTGAAAGTTTGAAATTTGAAACGCTGTTTGCAGAAAAACTACTGAACGAAAATGTCTGGAATTTACATATAAGATCCAATGAATGATAATAAAAAGGGCTGTTACAGAAAAAGAAAAAAAAAATTTGACAAAAAATCTAAAATGTCTAAAAGATCCTACAAATTCTAAAAATAAAGAGACTTTTTACTGCAGAATAAAATGATACACAGTTTTAGATACTGTATTAAAACTGGAATATTTTTAACACTGAAGCATATGGGATTCTCCTGAATAAACCTGACGAATGAAACCACCGAACGTCAGGGCACTTCACTGACATTTCTCAGCTGTTCGGTGTTCTCTGAATATACGAACCATTGCTTCTCTATGGGGGATTTCACTGCCCTCGAACCTGCACCGTACGTGCATGCAATTCACCAAAATTTGCCGAATTGCCTGCTCTCTGAATAGCCGAATGGCCCCGAAATGGCACGAACACTTACAGGGCAATTCAAAGAGAATCAAAAAGTCACCGCACGTTCGGTGACTTTTCGTTCTCTTTAATTCGGTGCCATTCGGCAATCCCATTTCGGCAACCCTGCAGTGTATTCAGCAAGCACCACAGGGCCGTCGAAGCGCAGGGAAAAGCTGCCGCAAACCTGACGAAAAGTCACCGCGAAATCCCGGCGAATGCCTGCTGAAAACCCGCAAAAACATCTGGATTAACCCATCGAAGACACCGGAAAAACCCGAGCAGGAGCCGATCACAAGCAGTGCAGCCTCCGGATAAAGCCGGCACCGCAGACGAAGGCAGTGAATAAATTAGCAAAACAGTTTGCTTGAATGTTTGAAAAGTGAAACGCTGTTTGCAAAGAAACTAGAGAAAATGTCTGAAATTTACATATGAGGTCCAGGGAATGATAATAAAAAGGGCTGTTACAGAAAAAATAAGTAAACTTAAAAAAAAAACGGACTTTAAAAAAAAAAAAAAAAATGCTTAAAATATCCTAGAAAATCTATAAATAAAGAGACTCTTTACTGCAGAATTTTATAATGAACGGTTTATTAGATATTGAATTAAAACGGGAATATTTTTAACATTGAAGCCTATGGGATTCGCCTGAATAAACCTGCCGAATTAAACCACCGAATGGCAGGGCATTTCGGGAACCTTTCACTGCTGGTTTGTGTTCTCTGAATAACCGAAGCAGTGCTTTTTTACGGGGATTTCACTGCCCTCGAACAGGCACCGTATGTGCAGGCAATTTTCCTGGATTTGGCGAACTGCCTGCTCTCTGGATAGCCAAATGGCCAAGAAAGGTAACCGAACGCTGATTTTCATTCGGATCTCTTTGAATAACCCTGTATATTTCAGCGTCCGGTTACATTTCAGGGCCAGATCGACTCTCTTTGAATAAACCTGAGTGTGTGTAATTAATAAATGTAACATCTTTACACACCTTAAAATATCTGTACACCTTATACAGTATATGGGCTGTGCATGTTTTTTGTTACTTTTATGCAATAACTGCACAAAATTATCACCCAGGACATACTTGAAAACGAGAGAAATCTCAATGTATCCTTTCTGGTAAAATACTTTATAAATAAATAAATATTCATGAAGTACAAGGCAAGTGTTGCATATGAAGTTATGCTGCCCTCTAGTGTTAAACTAAAACATTAACTGAAGAAGCTAAATTATGAATTTCAATCAGGAATTATACTGTATGATCATGATTTCATATTGATCTGATAAAGGAAATGCTAGGATGATATTGCAGCAAGATTGTATTTACGTTCCACCAAAATTATTATAGCTGAGGAGGAAATAGGAGGCAGCAGATCATATTCCCCTCCTCTCCTTCACTGCGTGGCAATTTGTAAACATTGTTTATATGTATTATTGTGTGTTTACAAAACTACATTAACCCTTTCGCTGCTGAGCCATTTCCCGCCTCTGTGCTGAGCTAATTTTTACCGGTTTCGCTCATCATGTTTAAACGCGTTTTGAAGCCTTATTTTATTATATGACCCAGACGTATTATATATTCTTTCTCGTTCTTTCCGGCAGACTCTGCAGATTCATAAGATATCATTACTGTATGTATACGTCATGTCCTGTCTGTATATTAAAACAAAAAATGCAATAAAATTCAAATTTTCGATAATTTACAACGTGTAAAGTGTTTTTTTCCACATTTTAACATGTGAGCGTTTTTTTTTGTGGAAAATCACGTGATTTTTAACAAATGCACCCCATACAAAAATTGTTAGTGCAGGCAGCATCATTGTTCACATTATAATTGAAATGGGAACAGTATTGCTGCATTAACAAAACAAACAAAAAAAGCTGTTTATTTTTTTTATTATTATTTTTTTAAATATTTTTTTAGTTACATATTTATTTTTTTGGTAACTTTTAAGATGGTCATGTTTAGTATCGTTGGAAAGACCATTCTCTGGCCGATCCAATGATACCAAACATTAACCCCTAGCTGCCCCGGCTCGTGAGATAGGGGGTTCCAATGAAACCCCTATCTCCACCATTGGTGGCAGCTAGGGGTTCACTCTAAAACTGACGTCATCGGGCTATGCACGATGACGCCAGTCGTCGGGAGATCCTGGAAGCTTGGCCGACATGCAAGATGTCGGCCAGCTCCGGGAGAAGATCACGATCCGGCGCTTTTCGGCACCGAATCGTGATCCGGCCCCCAAGGGGTTAAAGGCAGGTATCGTTTGGAAGGGCTGTACCCTTCCAAACAATGTCTGCCTTTAATCGCTGGCCCTGGCGATCGGGACGGAGAGAGGTCCGCACTCACGGGGGGGGGGGGCACCTGAAATAGACGTCATCGCGCCAGTGTGATGACATCTATCGTCCCCGCCAGGGTCCCGGAGTGCCGGGCTGACACCTAAGATGTCAGCCCGCACCGGGGGGGGGGGCAGCAATCGGCCAGAATCTTGGCTGATTGCTGCCTCCTGTGCTAGGACTCGTCCATAGCACAGGGGAAGCACTTGGCAGGACGCGCTGAGCGCGTCCTTACCAGCCAAGCGGTTAAAACAGGATTTTGGTCTGGGAATCTTTCTAGGGACTTTTGAACTGTTTAACGAATAACAAGTGACTTGGAATTGATTTGTTTTTCTAGTGCTGGGGCTATGATTATGCATCAAAATTATGTCAATAATGCCAAACAATCTGAATGGTAACACATGTAATAGCATTTCTTCTACTGATGATTTGCTTTAGACGTAACAGCAATGATCATGACTCACACAAACAACAAACATTACTGACTTGGAACGGATCACACAGTGCTTTATGTCAAAATTATATTATAATACAAGTAAAAAGGCAAAACTAATTCATATTTATAAACACTTATTTTTTTCTTTTTAACCCTTTCACTGTTGAGACATTTCACCTCTGTATAGTGAGCTAATTTCTGCAGTTTTTGCTCATCATGTTGAACCCCTTCACTATCGATAGAGATATCTCAGGTTTCAAAGGCCCATCTGGTGCCCCGATGGAGATATCTCAATATGCAGCCCAAAAGCAAATGAAATTAGTTTGCTGCAAACAAATTTTGTTTTCTGTTGGGCTGCAGAAGGTGCCCCCAAAGTTTTAGCGCTGTGGCATAATGTTCAAAGAGCTAAAATTGTAAAATCAGCTGGTCAAAAGCTGTGAAATATTGGGCTTTCAGCAGCCGATGCAAGAGAAATAGAGGTTTGAGCGGCTGGTCTATTTTCTTCTAACTCCACAAGGTGGAAAGTCTGCCCAGAGGGCAGTCTATTGTGGATACTGCCCCCAGCTCGTGGATACTGCCCCCAGCTCGTGGATACTGCCCTCAGCTCGTGGATACTGCCCTCAGCACGTGGATACTGCCCTCAGCTCGTGGATACTGCCCCCAGCACGTGGATACTGACCTCAGCTCGTGGATACTGCCCCCAGCACGTGGATACTGCCCTCAGCTCGTGGATACTGCCCCCAGCTCGTGGATATTGCCCCCAGCTCGTGGATACTGCCCCAGCTCGTGATACTGCCCTCAGCTCGTGGATACTGCCCCCAGCTCGTGGATATTGCCCCACACGTGGATACTGCCCTCAGCTCGTGGATACTGCCCTCAGTTCATGGATACTGCCCTCAGCATGTGGATACTGACCCCCAGCTCAGACCCCAGACCAGACATGGGGCGGCTGTTCGAATGCTCTATCGGCATTCGGACAGCCGCCCCATGAGCTCCGCATACTTACCTTCCCGAGCGGCGAAGGGAAAGTTTCCCCGCTTCCGCTCGTTGAAGGACCCAAGCCGCGGTCACGTGGGACTCCCACGTGACCGCGGCTTGGGTCCTTCAAAGAGCGGAAGCGAGGGAACTTTCCTTCGCCGCTCGGGGTTGGATGCGCGCGGCAGCCGGGTAGAGGCTGCGAGTGCAGCCTCTACCCGGCTGCTGTGTGCATCTTGTAACCGCCGCGGCGAGTGCACAGCCGGCTCGTGCCGCGGCGGTTGCATGCGCGCGCAACCAACCGCCGCTGGTTGCGCGCGCATGCGCAGAGTAAGGCTTGGCGACGGACATGCCAAGCCTTACTCAATTATAGTATAGACAAGGTGGAAAGCCTGCCCAGAGGGCAGTCTATTGTGGATATACTGCCCCTGCTCATGGATATATGCCCCAGCTCGTGGATATTGCCCCAGCACATGGATACTGCCCCAGCATGTGGATACTGCCCCAGCTCCTGGATATTGGCCCAGCTCATGGATATTGCCCCCCAGCTCCTGGATATTGCCCCCAAGCTCCTGGATATTGCCCCCCAGCTCATGGATATTGCCCCCCAGCTCATGGATACTGGCCCCCAGCTTATGGATATTGGCCCCCAGCTCGTGGATATTGCCCCCCAGCTCATGGATACTGCCCCCCAGCTCATGGATATTGCCCCCCAGCTCATGGATACTGCCCCCAGTTCGTGGATATTGACCCCCAGCTCATGGATACTGCCCCCCAGCTCATGGATACTGCCCCCAGCTCATGGATATTGCCCCCCAGCTTATGGATATTAGCCCCCAGCTTGTGGATATTGACCCCCGGCTCATGATACTGCCCCAGCTCGTGGATATTGACCCCCAGCTCGTGGATATTGACTCCCGGCTCATGGATATTGCCCCCCCAAGCTCTCATGGATATATACCCCAGATCAGACCCCAGACCAGACATGGGGCGGCTGTTCGAATGCTCTATCGGCATTCGGACAGCCGCCCCATGAGCTCTGCCGTCCGCGCCATACTTACCTTTCCGATACTTACCTTTCTAGTGAAGTCTCTTCTGTTAGTGTACCAATGGGGAGATAGGGGGTCCTTTGGACCTCCCTCTCCTTCAGGCACTCTCCCGGGAGGGGGGCGTCTGAAATTGACATTGAGCCCAAGCGCCATGATGTCTTTGCGCCGGGAGGGGTTTAAAAGCAGGGTCTGACTTCAAGGAAATCAGACCACCACAGGACACCGGACAGAGATGTGACTATCGGGTGGATACTGCGAAGACCCAACAATGTGTGTGTGGAACGTCCTCCACACATAGCGGTGACACCAGGATGTTCCCCACACATCATCCGCAGTGGAAGGGTGTCATTTTGGTATCTGTGGGGGAGGGCGAGAATACGAGCCAGTGAAAACCAGGGTTTATTGCAATATATACAAGTAAGGAAAAGTGCTGATGAGACGCCAGAAAGGAATGGGGCTGATTGGAGGGGTATGGCAGAGAGGAGTAACGAAGGAAGGGAGGAACAAGACATAGGGCAACACAAGAGGAGACTTACTGAAGACAATAGACAAGCAGGACAGGAGATGCAGGGGTACTTGCTAGCGGAGCAGGAACCCCGGGAAGTGTAGGGATAATCAAGGCACAGTATCCAGGAGGGGTGATCCAAAAATGCAAAGTCCAGGGATCAAGCCGTAGGTCGAGGGTTATAGAAGACAACAAGGTCTGGGTCACAAGCAATAAGGCTGCAGGTTATAGAAAGCGGCAAAGTCCAGGTAACAAACAATAAGGTCAAGTGATTCTAAGAGCAGGCTTCTTGCTTCTAAGCTGGTAAACTGAACAATGCAGACGCATGGGAGGAAAGGCATGACTACCTTTTGAGAAGATGTTATTACAATTGATTAGCTGACACCTGTTTGCTTGACAGGCAGGGCCATTCCAGGAAAAAAAACTACTGCCAGGCTCACTACTGTGAGGCAGCATTTGTCTGGTCTTCTGCGGCACTGGCGGCGCGTTGGCGTGACAAAGGGTTAAAAATGGTCACCTTTTGAAAATAATAATCTTTATTATGTCCCCAAAACTTTGAGTGTGAACTGTTACTACAGATGTTGTTTCTTCATAAATATATTGAAAATGTGTCATTCTGGGTGAGTGTAAAGTAATAACCTTCCTATTGTGAAGCTCTAGAAATAGATTAAGGGCACTATTACACTCTTCGTGCACAATTTTGCACATGCGCAAAAACGCATTAACGCGAGGGGCAAAACCCTTAAAACCCTTAAAAACTTAACTTGAGACAATTGTGGTTCTTAATTCAGATTGGTGAATCGCATGAAAAAACAGTCCGCTACCGATTTCTGCGCGCAGCGTTAATGTGCGAACATTTTTGCATGTCTTTTTTAGGCGCAATATTTTTTGATGGATGAAAAAATGTGCTCGGATTCTGATAACGTTTAACGCTGCGTGCAAAAAAAATTGCGCTGCGCGTGCGCTTTTGCACAAAGAATGTAATACAGCACTAAGAGAGGTGTGACACAGAGCAGGTCCCAGATACTTTTTTGAATTTGCTTTATTTAATAATGTTGCAGTTTACAATATAAGGGAGACATTTCATCAGAAACTAGAATAACGGTTACTAAATGGCAGAGCTGGACCATGAATTCATCAAGGCAGGTCATAATTACACCAGCAAAATAATCTGATACATCCTTCTTTTATGATGATGCCATTAAATAGAAAGACCAGAAATCTTTACATCAAATGCGTTAATCCAAAATCTGTACAATGTTTCCTCCCAAACAGGACTTTTTCAAGCCACGTTATTAGGTTGAAATAGTCTACACCTTTTGAGGAAATTGGATTAAAAGCTAACCTCTGTAGATTTATGAGGTTTGAGTAGGCTATCAAGAATTTTTCAATTGTTGATGGCGTTGGAGTGACTTTACATATCATGTGGGGGATATTTTTTTTTTTCGAATGTAAAGTTTTTATTCCGTAATAAAGAAATAACACAATGCAATTCGGTAAATAAGTAAAGGACAGGTCAAGAAAAAGGACAATCCCATTACAATAGAAACATCGTCGCATTACATAGTAAGAACATATAATAACAGAAGTATCACAGAATTATCAGTGGGGAAATGCGACCTGGAGACTGGTGTGCATCATAAATGTTGCTCTGTAGTCAGTACTCCCAAGGGAAGCACCTATCAGCTTAGAACACGTACATTAAGGCCCCCGGCACACGAGCGTTTTGAGAGAATGGAAGGAACGTCCGTGAAAGTGGGCGTTCCTTCCATTCTCTGAGCTCAGCGTACAAAGCGCGATCCTCCTATGGAGAATCGCGCTTTGTATACTTTCAGCGTCCGTTTAGCTTTTTGACGGGGAGGCCTTTTTCACGTCCGGTGGAGGGCTTTCCCCGTCAAAAACCCACGGACGCAGGTAAGTGTGGGTGCACATGAGGCAAAAATACGCTCGTGTGCCGGGGGCCTAAGTGATCAACAGCATTAATAGACAAGAATCATGACTAGAGGAAAGAAATTCAGTCAATAAAGAGAAGGGAAGAGGAAAGAAGAGAGGAGGAAAAAGAGAGGAAAAAGAAGAAGAGAAAAAGGAGAGAGACGAAAACAAACAAAAGAAAAAAAAAAAAAGGGGGGGTGGGAGGGGGGTAATGGGGGAGGCGAGGAGGGTGAGGGTGCAGGAGAGGCATATTCGGGTCTAAGGGCTGATGTACTAAGAAGTTATTCATAGGAGCCATCCTCCCGCCACTAGCGAAGCACAACAGCATTAGGTCTGGAATACAGAAGATTAAGCGTCTTCCGTATTAAGTGCCGCTTGCTGCCCGTCACCTCCCCCCAGGACCTCTCGCAACTGAGTCGAGGAGCAGAACGTGGACCAGTGCAGCCATACTGTGGTGAAGTGCTGTGCGGCTTTTGTAGGAGAAAGAGCGAGTTCCTCGTTCGATCGTAAAGCTTCTAGCCTGTCGATCAGTGTTCTGAAGGGCGGTGCGGACGGTGATTTCCAGTATAGTGGGATCAGGGATCGGGCCACCAAAAGAATGCGCAATAGTAATGATTTCTTCATCGACTATGTGGGGGATATTGAACCCTTTTTGTTTTGTTTTATTGAACAAAAATATTTACAGGTGATTTCATGCAGAGCAGAACATTCAAAGATACTGCACATGGAATGGTTTTTCAAAACATATCAAGGTAGGTCACCAGAGCATGTAGAACATGCAACAGATGTCCACAGGGAGTGTGAATGCTGGGCGAGTCTTCCTTCTTGCTGGTTGTTCCATATTTGGATCAAGATAAACAGCATAAAAATTTACTGTATCCATTTATAAGGAAAATGTGCCATCTTCACTGTTGCTTACGATAGAAGTCAACACTCAATTGGCCAAACACAGTAAACCACAGAGAACATACATTGAAATATTCTTGGTACTCTTGCATGTGGACAGGACTCACCGGTATTAGATCTTGATAGCTTAAATAGCTTTCAGTGAGTTTTTGTTATCTTAATTACAGTTGTGAGGGAATTGGTGGGAGCTGTTTCTGTTCCTCTCACAAAGAATCAATCAAACCAATTCATGTTCAAAAATGTTCTCCAGATAAAACCTTGTGAGGTTGCATTTTTTTTTTTAATATCCCAAAATATTCCATCAAGACCATTATTTTAATTCAACCTTAAATTCACTCTCAGTCTCTGTAAATACATCCACCCATCCCAAACCATGAAACCATATGTGTGTGAGCAACTGTAATATACTTTTATGTTCAGAAACTCAGGTTAATTTTTAGATTGCGTAAAAAAAATGTCATGACCCCCACTGAAATTGCAGATATCATCTCATGATTCACATCCCATGTGACCCTCATGCCTCGTTTCCTTCTATCAGTCCCTGTCATCTGCCTTCTATTGCTGCTCTCCATTATCTAGCTCTATTTTAGCCACTGTATGCTTTACCTGAGCAATTAATTCCCTCTGTCACAAAGCCTAATGAATGAATGGACACCCAGCACCTAATACCTAATACCTATGCACAGGGCCATAGCTGCAGTTCTGGAGCCTGTAGGCACAGAAATGTGCAGTGCCCTTACCCCCTCCGTGACTTTAAATTTTGTCTTGGGGCAAACAAAAAAAAAAATTAAACTGAAACCATTTTTCCCTGTGCTGAAATCAAAAGGGGCAGAATCTGTTGCCTTAGTTGAGTTGTTTGTTTTATATGTAAAAGCATATATTGCCTCTGCCATAAAAAAGAGAAAAAAAACCATCATTTACATTTTTCAATTTTTTGATTTTTACACATTACATGATCATGTTTGGTATCATTGTAAAGACCAGACTCTGACCTTTCCAATGATACCTCACTTAACCTTGTGCGGTGTACAATTCAGAGATACAGATTCCAATGTCCCCTGTCTCTCCTCACTGCAGTGCCACAGTCTTGGTTGTCGCTGAAACAATGCGTTGCATCATCAGCTCCACACTTGCTGGCAGTGTGGCAAATGAGAACGTGAGCTAGTGCAGCATCACTGTTCATTTTATAATTGTAAACTGAATAATAGTGCTGTGTTAGAAAAAAAGAGAAGAATAATATTTTATTTTTACAAAAATCCAACCTGGTTATATGTGGTGTCACTGGAAAGGACAGTATCTGGCCTTTCCAATGATATTCATTTGTCCCTCTAGCCCTTAGGGCTCAAGAGATACAGAGGTCTAAATGATTGTAAAACTCTGCCTAGTTATAAAACTGGCCCTGCCTATACATCCCATGCCCCGAAGCCCCTACACCCATAGAGCATTCTAAATGCAATATCCTTACTAACCCTTCTTCTTTATCATTTTTTTCCAATTCAAAGTGAGCTAATTCTAATTATTTGAAAGATTCCTTTAGATCTACCTACCAGTGATTTATCAAAGCTTTATCCCTAAGCCTCCCTGTTGTGTCACCAAAAAGCCCTCCTACCTATTGTTCTTATTGACTTAAATCAATCACCTTTTCTAGCCCTCCACCTAACCTTCCTCCTAGGTTTACCAAACCTTATTTTTTGGACAAACTAAGGTATGGAATATATTCTGGTTCTTGCTTTTCAGAAAGCTTAGATGTTCCGGGATTTCCAATTAAGATGGATCCAGCCATTTTACCAACATTAACGTTGTTGTTTGTGCTTCTTTTGGCAACTTTCACAGGCATGTTCAGTCCACTGTTGAGCCTATAATAAAGAAATTTTGATAATATTTAATCTGAAGTTTATATGAAATATTTTCAGTAACTGCAGCATCTTGACTTTGCATCCCCAGCCTTATTAGTATAATCTTCTATGTGGTTCATCTGATACTGTTTTTAAACACATATAGTTAGGTCCATATATATTTGGACACTGGCACAATTTTCATACCTTTGGCTCTGTATGCCATCAGACTAAAATTAAAATGAAACAATCGAAATGAATTTGAAGTGCAATCTTTCAGCTTTAATTCAAGGGGTTGAACAAAAATATCAAGAACAAATTTTAGGAACTTCCACCATTTTTCTACACAGTCCCTCCATTTTCAGGGGCTCAAATGTAATTGGACAAATGAATATAATGATGAATAAAATGTTCATTTTAATATTTTGTAGAGAATCCTTTACTGTCAATGGCTGCCTGAAGTCTGGAACCCATGGACATTACCAAAGACGGGGCCACATTACAATCTTGGTTGCTACTGTTAGCGCTCACCTGCGTGAGCGTTAACGTTAGCCCTGGTGGCCACTGAATATTACAATCCAAACGCTAACGGGTTAAGTAACCCGTTTGCGTTTGGAATCTTGCGCTTTTCTGCGCGAGTTTACTGTACTTTGCGTTCCCTATACTTGACATGGGTAGTGCAAAGAGTTAATCAGCGTTAGGATTACAAAGTCCTAACGCTGAATATCGTCCGGCTGCGGTTAGCAAAATGTTAACCACAGCCTGGACCTGGTGCTACTGGATTCCGCTGCTGCAGAATCCATCAGCACCAGCCAAAAAAGTACCCCAGTCTCTCTCTGCGGACCACTACGCCGACCTGCCAGATCTCACGAGGCGAGATCTGGCAGGTCATGTGTCCAGCAGGGGGAAACTCAATGGAGTCCTATGGACTCCATTGAGAGGATACGTGCGACAGCGCTTAGTGCTACCGCGCATGTCCCAGGGCTAGCGCTCACTAACAATGCAGGCAGCTTTTTAAAAGCCTGCATTGTAAGCCCGTGCTAAAATGGGGGCGCTAGGGAGAAAACTGCAGGCGCAGTCTTTTCTCCCTAGCGTCCCCGTTTTAGCACATGGATTGTAATTTAGCCCTTGGTTTCCTCCTTTCTGATGCTTTTGCCAGGCTCTGAGAAACAAGGGGGGTGTTTGTGAGGGTCCTGAGAACGAGCAACAACACAATGGCCTGCTCTACGGTGGATGCCCGCTCAGGTCTCACAAACAAGGTTTTAGCTTGATTGTGCCATTACAGGGATGAATTTTCCATATGCAAATCAGCCTGCTCTCACCCAGAAAGGGTGGTCAGTGCTGATTGCCAAGGACGTCATCCCTGCACGAGGTGCAGCAACCCCCGACGATCGTTTCGGCCTTATTGGGCCTCGTCAGGAGGGTATAGCTGACACCCCTCTAGGCACATCAAGCAAGGGGTCCACGTCTGGATGACCCTTTACAATTACAGTGAGAAACAAGGGGGGTGTTTGTGAGGGTCCTGAGAACGAGCAACAGCACAATGGCCTGCTCTACGGTGGGTGCCCGCTCAGGTCTCACAAACAAGGTTTTAGCTTGATTGTGCCATTACAGGGATGAATTTTGCATATGCAAATCAGCCTGCTCTCACCCAGAAGGTGTGGCCAGTGCTGATTGCCAAGGACGTCATCCCTGCACGAGAGGTGCAGCAACCCGCCAGGCTCTAACTGCAGCTGTCTTCGATCGTGCATTAACAATGGTAGGAAAAACCCTTCGCGGCACCTTATTGCAAAATTGCGGGATGTGGTAGAGATGAGTGTGTGTGTTCTTGCAGCCTGCGGAGGGATGGGAGCAGAGCTCTGAAACTGCTAGCGGATAAACAGTATACAGAAAAGTACCTGTACATGTACTTTTAGGTGATGTATTACATGTACTGTATAAGTGTTCCCACATAAGCACAATATCAATCTATAGACAATGGCAATTTATGTAGTCTTAAATGATAGTTAGTCTACACAGGTCTTCAATACATAGTGATATATTCAGTACAAAATTGATACATGCGAAAAAATCATAGTCCATTTCCTTGCGTCGTTTCCTGTAGAACATGCGCAGGAATTAAGTATAGACTGTTATTAGAGTGCTAGGTGGCAGCAGCACACCATTAAGACATGTTGCTATGGGGAACCTCAGTACACAGTTCTTTGGGATTGTCCACCGTCAACAGTCAGTATTATCTGTTCACTCCACTGTTTCAGGTTCCAGATAATCGTCAGTGACCACTTTCTTCCTTGGCTAGGGTCATACGAACGCATTTTTCGCATCGTCTGTAAAAAAGTGCGTCCGAACGCATGGACGTACTTTTTCACAGAAGACGCGATAGCGGCCATACGATGCGCAATTTCGGGCGTGATTTCATACAGATCCAAACCAGGAAACTTTGGGTGTCTGGACGTTATGTTGGCCGGACATGAGCAGCGTCTGACGTCTCCTAATCACGCACGCAGACCGCTATGCGGACGCAGCGCACTCCATACGTCAGTACTAGCGGTCCAACGTTCTTTGCGAAAATGCGTTCGTTTGCTGCTTGCGCTGCGCGACCGAACTTTCGTGCGGCCGTACTTTGTGTGTCGGCCTTCGTTGGACGTCCTTTGCTGCTACCACGGCCGTCATAAAGTGCGGGTAAACGCAGGTTGGCACTCCGTTCGTCTGACCCAAGCCTTATTCCTCCACAAGAAAAAAGTATCAGAGGCGTACGCTGTGATGTTAGTGAAATAATACCAAGAACCGGCACACTTAAATGAACTGGGTCTTGTTAAAACAGGTTCCCGGTCTGTGTGATATTTTTCTCCTCTGGTCCTTCTCCGGTATTCTTCAGGTTCCGGTTTGGGATCTCCAATATAGACCTTGCCTGAGCGTCAGGATCTATTACATCACCCATAGTATTGTGTGTAGCACCATCATGCAGAGGTACCTTTTTGTATTCAGTTGTTCTTTGTTTGTGTGCCTTTCTGCCTTTAGTTTTGCCTTCAGCAAGTGAAATGCTGCTCAATATGGTTGAGATCAGGTGATTGACTCTGCCATTGCAGAATATTCAACTTCTTTTCCTTCAAAAACTACTCGGTTGCTTTTGCAGTGTGTTTTGAACCATTGTCCATCTGCACCGTGAAGCACTGTCCAATCAGTGTTGCTGCATTTGGCTGAATCTGGGCTGACAGTATTTCTCTAAACACTGCTGAATTCATTTGGCTGCTTCTGTCTTCTGTCACATCATCAATAAACACCTGCAATGAACTAAACACCATGTATGCCTATGCCATCACAATTTGTCAGGTGCAGCACCTGGGGGACACTGCCCTTCCAGGGACGAGCTCAGTATGTGTCTGTATACACACAGAGATGGGGGGAGGGTATTGGATTGCTGGAGAACAGGAGGGATCACTAGGAGGCTTGGATACAGTGGGTGTCTTGGGTTCACTTGAGGGAGAACATGAGGAAGCCACAGGTACCTTGTATAGATGTACACAGGGGTGCTGGAGACAGGACACTGGACACAGGAGGGATCAGTTCATGAAACCAAAGGGATTGTCTAGAGAGAGAAGTCAGGAGGCGTTCCGAAGGTCAAGGGCGGAGTATGGTAGTTTCCCCCCTTTAAGGCCGAACACCGAGCGGCCACAGCTTGCTTGAGGGATCTAGAAAAATTCAACAGGCAAAAACAAAGATCACATAGGTCCCTTGAACACAATAGGGTTCATCATCGGAAAGTGATGGGTTATCAATTTTTATAGTAGCCAGGGTACTGGCCTTCCGTTGACGTCTCCTCGCCTTGGACTTGGATGGTTTCACATGGGTGGCTCCACAGACGTGGGAAGCAGGAGTCTCACACTGAACACGCTCTTCCAGGATGGGCATCTCTTCATCTCTGGATGTCTTAGGTAAGGTTCTGGTTATGCCCAGGTTGGAAGCTGGCATCTGTATGGTGGAAGGAATGGAATTCTGGAGTGAATCCAGGATGGCAGCATACCGAAGCTGGTGGAACTGGACAACCGTCATGGATTCTGTAACGGCAATGAGCTGGTTAACAAGGCTGGCCATGGAGGAGACAATGACGCCAAAATCTTCAGTAGTAGTGACTTTGGTGGACTCCTGGGGTACAATCTCTGCTGCAGGCTCTTGGGGTGCAGTCTCGGCTGCAGGCTCTTGGGGTGCAGTCTCAGCTGCAGGCTCTTTTGCATGGACACAGACCTCATTATCAGCGAGGGTCACAGGATCCCCAGGCTCGATCTCCTGGATTATTATTGAGGGAGCTGGGCCTGGGATGCCAGTGTTAGCAGCACAGGGACACGGAGACCTATGAGGGGGCTGGATAGTCAGGGTAGAAAATATAGCACCACAGAACACAGGATACACAATAGGTGAGTGACTGGCAGGACTGGAGATGGAGTTGGCGATGGCCATGCCAATTACAGCCATTATTTTTCTCTCGTTCATATGCCTGCAATAGGTCTTGCAGTGAAGGGAGGTTCTCCAGGTCCTCATCGCTGGATTCCCACTCTGGATCATAGCAAGGAACAGTAGCTTTGTGACTCAAATTTGGCTGGTGAATGGCAGCGCCGATATTCCTGGCAGAGCCACCTGGAGGCCCTTCGGCACATCTTGCAGTCTGACGTTGGGGTCTATGATGGCACGGGTTCACTGGGACTGTCTCCACCTCACTGTCCAAGTTGAGGGACAACCACTAATCTTCAGGTTCAGAGTCATGCACTGACTGGCACATTGATGGTAACGGCAGGTCTTGCCAGCGCATTTGATACACCTTGGAGGGAGAGGGTTTAGCTGGTGTTTTCTTCTCAGGTTGGACGTGGATCGTAGCTGGAGAGAAAACAGACACAGAAGCAGGTGAACTGTTACCTGTAGGAGTGATGGGAGTAGCAGTCATAATTTGCACAGACTCCACAGGTTGCCTTGCAGCTTTCCTCAAGGTCACTGCTTCTTCAAACCTTTCCAGGTCCTCTCTGCGAACCAGACTCCCATTTGATGCATACACACAACCCGGTGGTACTGGGTCTGGGGAGCTGGTGGTAGTAGCAGCAGTCTTTATACCACATGCAGGTTCCGGGGTGGAAGCAGCACAAGCCATGCTATATGTTCTGGAGGTGGTGGGTGCCATCTCCAGGGGCACGTTCATGGTGTAATCAGGATCACACTCAGTAGTGGTTTCCACCTCCATGGGGGTGACAAGATCTTTCTCTTCAGACCTGGCTGCCTGAAATTCTATGCTTCCAGGTCTGGCAAGCAGAGAGGGTAGGTTCCCCCTGGGTCTGGGAGTGCTTCTGGGTGCTGGAGGTTCTCTGGTGGCAGGCCTAGACTGGGGTTCAGCCCCTGGAGCAGGAACCCTTCTGGTTTCATGCCTGGGCCGGGGTTCAGCAACAGGAGCAGGGGCTCTTCTGGTAACAGGCCCAGGCCGGGGTTCAGCTGTAGAAACAGGAGCCCTTCTGTTTTCAAGCCTGGGCCGGGGTTCCCTGAAAGGTCTGTACACTGGGGTTTGCCGGTTGATGGGTCTTTCAGGGCACTCTGAGAGCCAGTGAGATGAATCTGCACAGTACCACCAGAGGTTATTATTAAATCTTCTGAGACGCTCCTCACGAGTGAGTCGGCCTTTGACTGCTTTCACAGGGGGCACACGCACCTTGGGAGAGGTATACTTCAAACAGTCTTTCAAATCCATTATCTCCTCCAATAGCACCAGCAGAATGTTTTCAAACCTTTCCAGGGCTGCCAGAATCCCTGCGGGCTCAGTGGTGTCGGCTTCAGCATTCTGTCAAGGTTCAGCACTGGTGAGGTTCCGGTCTGAGTGATATGAGCCCATTATGCAGTGCATTCACAAGGCAGACTGACAGGAGGGATCAGGATGTTTGGAACACACTGGGACTGTACCTTGGGGTGGCAAACAAGACACAAGGGGGGACTCCAGGCGAGGTACACTAGGGTGTTCTAATAGAATGGTCGTGACGGTCCTTTGGTCAGATGCTGGCAGAAGTCAGGTAATCGGTTATCATGCAGGGGGTCTGGTACACGGGAGGTCTATGGATAATGGATATTCATGGAGCTTAAGGAGGATCAGACTGCTTAACACACAGCTAAACAGGTTAATGCTGAAGCATTGCTGAAGGGGTGGAACAGACCTTTATGCAAGGCAGGGGTGTGGTGTGTGTGTGTGTGTGTGTGTTTGTGTCTGTGTGTGTGTCAGGTGCTTAACTGTTTGTGTGCTGAACATGGGGCAGAGCATGGGGCGGCACTTTACATTTGACTGCCATAGCACAGATGGTACACACAGCACAGCCAGCGGCGTTGGCAGGACAGCATGGCACAGTCAGTGGCGTGGGCATGACATACAGATGACGTTGTGTGCTTTGGATGATGAGCTGTTCCAAGCCTTCTCCACACTTTTTTCTCCCCATCATTCTGGTACAGATTAATTTTAGTTTCATCCATCCAAAGAATGCTTTTCCAGAAATGCTCTGGCTTTTTTAGATTTTTTTTGGCAATGTCTAATCTGGCTTTTCTATTCTTCGGGCTTATGAATGGTTTGCACCTTGTGTGAACCCTATGTATTTGCTCTTGTAAAGTCTTCTCTTGATTGTAGACTTTGACAATCATGCGCCCACCTTCTGGATAGTGCCCTGCACTTGTCTGGATGTTGTGAATGGGTTTTTCTTTATAGAGAGGATCCTGCGATCATCCACCATTGTTGTCTTCTGTGGATGTCCAGGCCCTTTTATGTTGTTGAGCTCACTAGTGCATTCTTCATTCCTCAGAATGTAGCAAACTGTTGATGTGGTCACTCCTAATGTTGCTGCTATCTCTCTGATGGACTTTTTTGTTTTTGAAGCCTTACAATGATCTGTTTCACTTGCATTGACAGCTCCTTTGAACGCATGATGTAGCTTCACAGCAATAGCTTCCAAATGCAAATACCACAATTAGAATCAACTGCAGATCTTTTACCTGCTTACTTGATGCAGGGGCGGATCCGGGGGGGGCAACGGGGCAATTGCCTCCCCCCCCGAGAAAATATTACCGACCCAGCTGCTGACCAGCACCAGAACAAGCTTCAGTAAACAGGGTCTCTGTGTTGGAGGACTGCAGTCACGTGACGCAGTGCGCTGATGCAATGCTCCTTTAGTTGTCACGTGAGGGTGGAAGAGCAGGAGGCTCCACACTGTATCCGTAAGGGCCAGACCAGTGTGTGTAGCTGCGTGCGCACTCGCAGAGAAAGTGTGCCTGCCACCAGTCACTGAGAGTGACACAGAAGAGAACGGGCATCCAATCCATCCCCCATGAACCGTGCCGTCCATAGCCCAAGCCAGGTACCTGCCGTGTGAGTGTGCCAGCCAGCAGCAGCCTTTACAGTACGTTAGATCAGTGGCTCCACCCCATGTACCAGTGCGAGTGGTGCCATTGCCACAGGGCTGCCCAGTGCCCATTATGTAAATAGCGATACTGAAGGTGAACACAGTATTCCTGTGTTGCAGCTGTGGCTATCTGCCGGATCAGAGAGAAAGTCATATCCGGTGGCTATTTCCCCATCCCTCCACAGGAGGTCAGCTCCTCCACCATGCAGCTGGATGCAGACAGGCCTGAGGAGCATCAGTGAGTGAGAACAGAAGAGAAGAGAGGCAAGGCAGCTGCTGGCCCGGTAAGTGATGAAAGTGAAGATGGTAGCAAGTTGTGCAGGGGAGGAAAGGGATAATAGTGTCATTCTGCATCTCCCTTTCTCTGACTTTTACCTTCTCTCTGCCCCCCTGTCCTCAGCAGTCAGCCCTATCATTTTCCCTGATTTCAACTAGAATGATACATAAAACTTGCCATTTCTCCCTCATACCCATTTCTGCTGATTTCATTGCACAGCAAGCTGAGCCCCCCGTATTATTTCTTTATGGTCCTGCCCCCCTCCTATTCAAACCCCCATTTAGGTGATCTCTTACCCAACATCCCGAAGGTGTGTAAACTGGCAGGGGGCGCTATAGCATCCCCAGGCAACACCCCCCCTCCCACAGGATGTTCGGCCATGTGGCTGGCTGGGCATTGTGTGAGCAGCTGGGGAGGAAACGCTCCTTATCAGATGACCCCTGGCATGATTCATAGCTACACATGGTTACCTGGGGATTAGAGCATGGGGACCTGAGGGGTATAGGAGCCCAGTGGCATAGTAATTAAAAAGCCACCCGAGAGCATCATAAAACCTCCCTATGTGTGATGCAGTGAGGAGCCTGTCCCCAAGCAGCATGACAATATGTGTATATGTGATGCATTGAGGAGCCTGTCACCAAGCAGCAAGACAATATGTATATATGTGATGCAGTGAGGAGCCTGTCACCCAGCAGCAAGACAATATGTATATATGTGATGCAGTGAGGAGCCAGTCACCCAGCAGCAAGACAATATGTATATATGTGATGCAGTGAGGAGCCTGTCACTCAGCAGCATGACAATATGTATAAATGTGATGCATTGAGGAGCCTGTCACCCAGCAGCAAGACAATATGTATATATGTGATGCAGTGAGGAGCCAGTCACCCAGCAGCAAGACAATATGTATATATGTGATGCAGTGAGGAGCCTGTCACTCAGCAGCATGACAATATGTATATATGTGATGCATTGAGGAGCCTGTCACCCAGCAGCAAGACAATATGTATATATGTGATGCAGTGAGGAGCCAGTCACTCAGCAGCATGACAATATGTATATATGTGATGCATTGAGGAGCCTGTCACCCAGCAGCAAGACAATATGTATATATGTGATGCAGTGAGGAGCCAGTCACCCAGCAGCAAGACAATATGTATATATGTGATGCAGTGAGGAGCCTGTCACTCAGCAGCATGACAATATGTATATATGTGATGCATTGAGGAGCCTGTCACCCAGCAGCAAGACAATATGTATATATGTGATGCATTGAGGAGCCTGTCACCAAGCAGCATGACAATATGTATATATGTGATGCATTGAGGAGCCTGTAACCCAGCAGCAAGACAATATGTATATATGTGATGCAGTGAGGAGCCTGTCACCCAGCAGCAAGACAATATGTATATATGTGATGCAGTGAGGAGCCTGTCACCCAGCAGCATGACAATATGTATATATGTGATGCAGTGAGGAGCCTGACACCCAGCAGCATGACAATATATATCTGTGTGATGCAGCGTGCTGCCTGTCACCCAGTTACATGCAATATATGTGTATGTGTGTGTGTACGTTTGTATTTTGTATATGTGTATGCAATGTGTACCTGGCTGTCACCCAACATTAGCAGTCAGTCTGCGTCTGGGACTGCAGAGACATCATTTTGATAATTGGTGAGTGACTAAATTGTATTGGGGGAACGTGAGGAGCCTGTCGGGTGTGTAAAAAAGAATGAAAGGTGCCTTCTGAAATTATAAATGTCTCGCAAGCTTTTAGGACTGTATGATACATTAAATAAAATATTGTCAGTTCTGTAAGCAACACCTTATTTTCTGTCAGTGCCCCTCCCGAGACTAGGCTCTGGATCCGCCCCTGACTTGATGAAGAAATAAAGATGGAGTAGCCCACACCTGGCCATGAAACAGCTTTTTATTCAACTGTCCACTTACTTTGGGTCCCTTGAAAAAGGAGGGCTGGCTACTCTTAAGAGCAGTAATTCCTAAACCCTTCCTCAAATTAAATCTGAGAGCGTGCACTTTCAGCCCATATCCATTATATAACTATAGCTTGAATAGGTTTTGGTAAATACAGGAAAAAGGTAAAATTGTGCTTGTGTCCAAATACATGGACCTAACTGTATGTTCTAAACATTCTCTTTATATATAACAACATAAGCTAGAGCGTCTTATAAACTCAAAGACAAAAGGGGTTATTCAGAACTTTCTAGTTCGTGCGCTTTGCGATTCCATTTCACGGACCCTGTGGTGAATTCACTATTCACTGAGTTGCTGCGAAGACCGCCAAAAAAAAATCTGAACTCTGCAATTCTTCTAATAGGTATTTAAACCAATAAAAATGCATTAAAATATGTCTAAATAATAAAAAGGTCCTATAAAAAATAACAAAAAGACCTGTTACAGAATAAAAAAAATGCCTTTAAAAATAATTGGGAATCAATTTTGTCTAAGGCTAGGGTCAAACGAACGCATTATTTGCAGCGACCGTCAAAAAGTGCATCCGAACGCATTGACGTATTTTTTCACGGAATGCGCGAAAACAGTCATACGATGCGCATTTTCGTGCATGATTTTTTACGGATCGTCAATAAAACACTTTTTGCATCTGGACGTTATGTTGGCCGGACATGAGCAGCGTCTGACGTCTCCCAATCACGCACACTCCTCGCTATGCCGCCGCAACACACTCTGTACGTCAGTACTAGCAGTTCTGCATTCTCGAAAAAATGCGTTCGTTTTCCGCTTGTGTTGCGCGGCCGGACTTTCGTGCGGCCGTACTTCGTATATTGGCCGTCATTGCGCGTCATTTGCTGCTACTGCGGCCGTGATTAAGTGTGCCTAAACGCACGTTAAAAATGCGCTAGTCTGACCCCAGCCTAAAAAAAAATACAAAAAGGTGTTCTTAAAATTAAATAAAAAGGCATTTTGCTGAAAATGAAAAAATAGTTGAATTAAAAACCACGATAATATTTTTTTACAATGAATCCTGTTTAAACATGTAGAACGGAATCACGAAAATCAGAGCATTTCACCAACTCTTCGGCTAGGGTCAGACGAACGCATTTTTCACGTTGTCCGTGAAAAAGTGCGTTCGAACGAATGGACGTATTTTTTCACAGAATACGCGATAGCGGTCATACGATGCGCATTTTCGTACGTTTTGTTTCACGCAGCTGGAAGAAGAGAGATATGATCAACCAAATCAATTGCAGAATGAATCAAATAAAGGGAAAGGGTATAAAAAGGCATTTTGGGAATGGTGGCATTTTTCCAAGATGGATGCAGTCCAAGTGTTTCTTTTTGCTGCACTGGGATACCTGTACCTGAAGAAGAAAAGACAACGGCGAACATGGGTTCATCCAATCAACACTGCCAGACACACGCATGGCCACTTTGTGACACTGTACAGGCCACTGCGAGAGAGGGACCCCGTGAAGTTCTTCAACTACCTGCGGATGTCCATCCACACCTTTGATGAACTGTTGATGAAGGTGCGTGAGCCGCTGACCAAGAGGGACATCAACATGAGGGCTGCCATACCACCGGAGGAGATGCTGGTCCTCACTTTGCGGTAAGTACTATCAAACACCTGCATTCCTGACATCGCTGCCAGTCATCAGACATGTGCTCGGTGTGCAGAGGCTCTATTGTAGGTCAGTAGTTATATGCCCACACACACACACATGCATCACCTTGCAGAACACGTAACGAAAGAGTAATGACACTGACAACGATGTGAAACAAATAAAATATTTAGTCCCGAATAATATGACAGAAGATAACAATAACATATTAAACATATATATTATTGCATGTACAATGAAGGTAATAAAATACAAATAGTAGAACAACATGAATAAACTCTGACAAACATAAACGAACAGACGATACACTTCACATGGTATGATACCGAGGAGCATCTGGGTCATGAGGACCGTGCATATGGATACGGTGGTACTCTGGCTCCGGGGGTGGCCCAGCAACAGGGGACATGGGTGGGTGGGTAGCCAACGCCTGGCAGTGGTGGGAATATCCATGGGGGTATTGTGGCACGACACCGTGATATACAGGTGCCTGTTGTGGATGGGACAGTATCTCGTGTATCAGGTCTAGGCTTCGGCGGCGATAATCCACCTTCTGCGCTGGGGTCATCATGTTGAGCAGGGAGAGACAGGATTTAAAAAAGGACATGTCCTCGGAATCAGCGACCATGCAGCGTGGATGTGTATGGTGCGCCTCCATGAATGCGACCATGGCCTGCTCGACATCAGCTGATGGTGGCTTCTTCCTCCTGGGAGCCGTACCGGTGCTGTCTGTGGGTGCTGTACCCGGCACCTGTTCGGACTCCACATCCTCCACCTGGGACTCCGCACCACCCTGCTCGACCTCCACCTGGCAGCTGCCAGATCCTGCGGGCTGCAGGTCTTGCTCTTGTGAGCTAGAGGTGGATGGCCGGTCAATACTGCTCACGGTGTTGCACGACTCCTGGCTCTTCCTCAGGAAGGACAGTTGGTCTGCATACAAATAGCTGCGGCTCTTCTTTGCACCAGCTCCAGAGCGAGCAGCTTCAGCCTCCTTTTTCAGGACCCGGGTATGATTGTCCCTCACCGTGCGCCATTTATTGATTGCTTCATGTGCTGCAAAACATGATGAGAGTGACATAAGGTTAGGTTTATATGATGTGATCATAACACAGCTTCTTTCATGTTCTAGGTATCTCGCTAGTGGATGCAGTTTGAAGGATCGGCATTACAACTTCCGCATTGGCAGATCGACAGCTGGTGAGATCGTCCGCAAGGTCTGCCAAACAATATGGGAAACCATGAAGGACCAATGTTTGCCAACACCCACAGGCGAGACATGGCTGGCAATTGCAACAGAATTCTGGGAGAGAGCGAACTATCCCAACTGCCTGGGAGCGGTGGACGGCAAACATGTCCGCATTGTGAAGCCACTGCACAGTGGCTCACTGTATCAAAATTATAAACATTATTTTTCAATTGGCCTACTGGCGGTGGCAGATACCAACTATAATTTTGTGTATGTGGATGTCGGATCATACGGCAAGGACTCGGACTCCACTGTTCCGGAACTCAACACTGTGGAATGATATTGAGGGTGGGAACCTGAACATCCCCAGACCCGCACCTTTGCCTGGCAGCGACGTGTCAGTCCCCTATGCCTTCGTGGGTGATGAGGCATTCGGCCTATCCACACATCTCCTGCGGCCATACTCGGGGACACACCTGACTGTGAAGAAGCGGGTGTTTAATTACAGGCTGTCGCGGGCGAGACGGTATGTCAAGTGTAGCTTTGGCATAATGAGCAGCAAGTGGAGGATTTTTCATCGGCCACTTGATGTAAATGTGGATTTCTGTGTGGATATAGTAAAATGCTGCTGCATCCTACATAACTATGTTCGTGCAAGGGATGGGGTTAATTTCGAAGATACCCTCACAGTTACGGGTCTGGATGAGTATGCTAACGATGACATAATACCTGTGAATAGACACACCAACAGGTTTCGCGATGCTCTGTCTAATTATTTCACTAGCAATGCAGGGCAGGTGCCATGGCAGATGGACATCATTTGACATGTGACAACTAGGCTTGTGCACCGATTTTTTTTTTCGGTTCCATTTTTCGGATGTTTAAACTTTTCGATTCGGCTCGTTTAGACCGATTCCTGTTTCGATTCGGTTCGACTCGTTTTTCGGGTACATTTTTTCGGAATATGGATCATTTTTCGTATTTTCGTGTCACTTTGCTCGTTTTTTGGAACGACTTTTCGTGATTTCGGACATTTTTCGTTTTTTCGGAACGTCTGTTCTCCTCGTTTCAAAGCAATAAATTTCGATTTGACACATTTCAAGTCCATTCAAAAATTCGGAAAAGATTTCGTTTCGGCTCGGAAAACAGTTCGGATCTGACATTTTCAGATCTATAAATTTTCAGAAATTCGGCCGCATCAGAAAACACGAATCGGGAAATTTAGTTTAAATTCCGAAAGCCGAAACGCACATCCTTAGTGACAACAATAATTCGTTATGCCATTTTGTTTGATGTTACATTCAAGTTCTATGCAATTGAATTCTATGCAATAAAATTATCATTTACTCACTCTGAAGCTTCTGCTCTTTATCAGACCACGTCTCGTACTCTGGGTACACCACCCTGGACACTGTAACCCATGCACTGGCCTTCTTCTGTCGGTCTTTGTAGGTGTCGCAGGCCGTGTCCCACAGCTGGGGATGCTCTGCCACTGCATTGATCAGACTCTCCACGTCGATGTCAGTCCCAGGCATTGTCTACCGCAACTTGCAGCTACACGCAGACAAGACAGGAAGTGTTTGGTCTGTGCACGTTATGTTGGCCGGACGTGTGCAGCGTCTGTCGTCTCCCAATCACGCAAACACGCCGCTATTCGGCCGCAGCGCACTCTGTACGTCAGTAGTAGTGGTTTGACGTTCTAGAAAAAATGCATTCGTTTGCCACTTGCGTTGCGCGGACGAACTTTCGTGCGGCCGTTCGTCGTATGTTCCCCGGCATTGGACGTCATTTGCTGCTAGCACGGCCGTGATTTAGTGCGGCTAAACGCACGTTAAAACTGCTTTCGTCTGACCTTAGCCTTCAGCGCAGTTTCGCTCTCTCCGAATAGATTGTCCCATAGAGAAGTAATGGTTAATTTCATTGCCAACGACCTGTGGCGAACTGCACCATATTGTGCCATCACTTTGACAGTATTTGCCGAATTGACAGTTTAGTGAATATACGAACTGCCCCAAAATTGCACCGTGCAGTGTCCTTCTGCGGCAAGTTCAGTCCTTTCTGAATAGCTATGAGCTAACATTTTTCTATTAATATTAGATATATGCAAGCCCCCCATTTAAATTGGTTTCACAAGAAAAACAAATACATTATTTTCATCTGATAAAAAATTCATTATGGCTCATCCAAAATTTGACAATTTTTTTTTTAAATATTTTTTTAGCAAATTTGTAATGAACCGAAAGTGGTAGCTGGAGGTCACGTCCTGACTGCAATGCTTCTGCATGGTGCTGCTCAGTATGCTACAGACCTGTGTCCTAACCAGAAGCCAATCCTGCTTTCCAAGTGTACCAGACCCCATGCATACCAGACCCCCTGGTACACTCCTGTAGTTTCACTCTCTCTCACTCCTGTAGTTTCACTCTCTCTCTTCTCTGTAGTTTCACTCTCTCACCCCTTCTGTCTTCTCACTCGGTGTCCTCCGTCACTCGGTGTACCAAGTGTACCAGACCCCATGCGGATCTCCTATTCTCTACTAACCTCAAGACCCCCTGTGTTATCAAGGACCCCCTGTTGTCAAGAGACCCCCTGTGTTATCAAGGACCCTCTGTTGCCTCAAGACCCCCTCATGTTATCAAGGACCCCGTGTTGCCTTCACTGTGGACTTACAATCAGGGCTCGAGTCCTGTGGGAACGCAGAGGAACGGCGTTCCTGCACTTCTCACCGCACCTTGTCACTGCTGGGGCAATTACGCTGGATGAGCATGATCGCATCCAAGGTTCGGCGGTGCTACTTGATCGTGGCTGCTCCTGGCCGATACACACGATTCTACGCCCCTGCGTGTCATTGGCCGGGTAGGCCAGAGGTCCAGTCACGTGCCCGGCTGCCATCCGCAGCCACGTGACACGTGCACGCTGTACACACAGCGCAACCTGGGCCAGGAGGACACCGAGTGAGAAGACAGAAGGGGTGAGAGAGTGAAACTACAGGAGGGCGAGAGAGCGTGAAACTACAAAAGGCAATGAGAGAGTGAAACTACAGGAGTGAGAGAGAGTGAAACTACAGGAGTGAGAGAGAGTGAAACTACAGGAGTGAGAGAATGAAACTACAGAGGAGTGACAGAAAGTGAAAATACAGAGGGAGAGAAAGAGAGTGTGAAAACAGGAGTGAGAGTGAAACTACAGAGGAGAGAGAGAGAGAGAAACTACAGAGGAGTGACAGAGAGTGAAACTACAGAGGGAGTGACAGAGAGTGAAAAGACAGAGGGAGTGACAGAGAGTGAAAAGACAGAGGGAAAGAGAGTGTGAAACCAGAAGTGACAGAGAGTGAAAAGACAGAGGGAGAGAAAAAGAGTGTGAAAACAGGAGTGAGAGTGAAACTACAGAGGAGAGAGAGAGAGAGAAACTACAGAGGAGTGACAGAGATTGAAACTACAGAGGGAGTGACAAAGAGTGAAAAGACAGAGGGAGTGACAGAAAGAGAGAGTGAAAGATGGGGCGAAGTGAAGGCTGGAGGGAATGTGAAGGCTGGAGAGCACAAAGCGTGCTTACTCCTGACTCCGTTTGGATAGTCCCAGGGCAATCCCAGCAGACAGCTTGGTAAAGTAAACAAAAGGACAATTAGAAAATTGCTTCCAGCGCTGTGGTTTGGGGATTTGCCAGGCAAAAATGATCCACTACTTCGGGAAGCATGGACCTCGGGAGAGAAAACGGAGCAGGTAAATAATGTCACGGGGCAAACACTCCTTCAGGGGTAAAGAACAATATTATAAAAAGGCAGTGAAAGACACGGACCACAGTAAGAGAAGCGACGCTGCAAAGCTGAAGTTAGGCTGTGCTCCTAGGATGTAGGTCACTACAACACTAGGGATGGTCAGGACTCGAGTTCTGCGGGAATGCGTGGGAACAGGATTCCCGCACTTCTCCCGCAGCGGGAACATTGCAGGAACACAGGTTCCTGCTGTGGGCAGCCGGGTCTGCTAGCGGAATGCATTAGCAGCCCCTCGACTGGCCACATTCCCCCGAGCGCAGCATGATCCCTTGTGCGGACGCCTACTCTGCCCTCTGAAGGCTGTGACGCGGCCTACAGCTGAGATCTCACGAGAGAGCATCACAGCCTTCAGAGGGCTGAGGAGGCCGTTGTGTGCAGAAGCATGCCTGAGCATGGAGGAACACGCGGTCCTGAGATCTGGAGGCTGGCTAAGTTTAATTCAGACGGCTTGTGTCTGGCTATATTTAATTCTGGGGGTCTGTGCCTGGCTATAATTAATTCTGGGGGTCTGTGCCTGGCTGTAATTAATTCTGGGGTCTGAGCCTGGTTATAATTAATTCTGGAGGTCTGTGCCTGGCTGTAATTAATTCCTTGGTCTGTGCCTGGTTATAATTAATTTTGGGGGCCTGTGTCTGTCTATATTTAATTCTGGGGGCCTGTGCTTCCTATATTTAAATCTGGGGGTCCGTGTCTGCCTATATTTAATTCTGGGGGTCTGTGCTGCCTATATTTAATTCTGGGGGTCTATGTCTGTCTGCCTATATTCAATTCTGGGGGTCTGTGTCTGCCTATATTCAATTCTGGGGGTTCTGTGTCTGCCTATATTCAATTATGGGGGGTTTGTGCTTGGGTATACTCAATTCTGGGGGTCTGTGCCTGGTTATACATGATTCTCGGGATGGGGTGTGTATGTATAATTATATATATATACACACACTTTTTTTCTCTTCGGGTAATGGGGGTTGTGGAATTCTTGGGTGTGTTCCCTCACTATTTTTCCCAGGACTTTACCCCTGCTTACAATTTCTAGTTTCACTATTCTATGGACTCTTGTTCACCTGCCCTCCAGCCATGCAACCTGCCTTAGTGTATGTTCTGTCTCGCTGTGCCCACACCTCTTCTTGCTTTGCCCATTTCTCTATAGTCTATGTTTTAGTCTAGCCAGTGTCTTTCCCCCTTCCTGTCTAAGTTCTATGTACTGTGTCCTGCTCATCAGTTTAACCCCTTTCATGTCTTGCCCAGCTATCTCTATTATTTAACCCTGTCTTCTTTCTCGCTCCTCCCTAGTTCATTGCTGTGTTTCCCGGTGTATAATAAACCACTGTTTATTGCCACCATCTATGTTTCTACTGTGTGTCACTGCAACCCTGGGCTAGTACCCTTGCCCCACTGGACCGAGCATTACACCTGTCAAAGGTGGCCCCCCTTCTTTTTAGGTTGGTGTGGAGATTCCTCCGGATAGTGGAGTGATCTTTAAGTGAGTCTCTCCAAAAAAAGCGTAAAATATACAATGCGCGATACTTATAAATGTGCAGATGGCAAATTAGCATAAGCCAAAGGGTTCCTCACATTTTGGAGGTGCCTCAATCAGACACCAGGATAACGAGCAGCCAGTGGTTTTATAGGATCCCCGGACCTCCCATTCTCTTGGTTCCTTGATGAAACAGTGGAGAAATGGGTCCATAGGTGCAATATTTGAGCCGCGTACCTGAGGGCTCCCCACCATGTGAGTGGTACATTTCATCACGACTTTACACACTTTGAACTATACCATCTGCACTATATATATTCTCCATCTTTTTGAGTCATATGAAAACTGGATAGAGGCGCTGACCCACAAATTCCACCCCAAAGACTGTTTCATATGTCATATGGTGTCATGCCCCATGATTTAGGATTTATTTGTATATTTTTACTGTTATGTGTTGAATCTGCCTTTCGCTGCTAGCAGCTATCTTTCATAGCTATTTTGTCCCTGCTGGGTTTCCTTAGCTTGCTGTATCCAACTAGTTTCCACCCCATTCTCAGTGTCATGTTCTGAGTTACTTCCTGGTCACATAGCAGCCATTCTGTGCTCACTGCTGGACAAAACTAATGTCTTTTTACCTGCATTGCTGTACACTATTACAAGATTGTGAGTCTAATCATTAAATTCTTCAACTGGATTCATCTTTCTATGTGTCAGTTTTGCTGAGTTGAAGCTCTCTGCCGAACTTCATCGTGTGAGTACTGGTCAAATACAGAAATAGCTAGTCTAAAGCATCCACGCCTCACAGCTTTGCTTAAGGAAGCAGAATATATGGTGATCAAGAATAGGGATATACCACCATCTTTGTGAGGACTTCTGCTAGATCCAATCTAGAACTCTACATGTTACATATGGTTTAAAGCACCACCCAACACCTTGTCTATATGAATAATCTGTTTTATATGAATTTTATCCTTTTTTGAACATCATAATCTTTCATTGAATGCAACATCTAAGAATATCACAAGATGGCACCATATAGCCTCACAATGTACAGTATCTCACAGAAGTGAGTACACCCTCACATATTTGTAAATATTTTATTATATCTTTTCATGTGACTACACTGAAGAAATTACACTTTACTACAATGTAATGTAGTGAGTGTACAGTTTTGTATAACAGTGTAAATTTGCTGTCCCCTCAAAATAAATCAACACACAGCCAGTATTGTATTCAGAAAGCACCGCATGGCACCCCATAGTGCAGGGAAAACCCGCCGCAAACCCACCGGACACTCACTGAACACTTGGCAAGCACCCACCGAACACGCCGGAAAAACCCAATGAGCTGCAGAGCAGCCGCCGGAAAAACCTGACAAGCAGAAGAACGTGGCAAAAAAAAGACACCAGTACGCTTGAAAGTTTCAAAATTGAAACGCAGCTTGCAAAAACACTACTAAACAAAAATGTCTGAAATTTACATATAAGATCCTATGAATGATAATAAAAAGTTCTGTTACAGAAAAAAGAAAATACGGTTCGTCACTAAATCTGTTGTTTGCTGCTGGCTCCTATCTTTTCATGTTATTTTTGTCCCTGTTGGGCTTCCTTAGTTTGGCTGTAGTCAGCTTGCTCCTCCCTCTCTTGCTCATTTTCCTGTGCTGCTCCTCATGCTGGTTTACAGCAGCCATCTTCCCTTCCGCTATCAAAACTACTATCTTTTCACCTGCATCTCTGTACACCTTTTCCAGGATTGTCAGCCTGAAGATTAAACCTCTATTGAATCACTCCTACATGTCAGTTTTGCTGAGTTGACGCTCTCTGCTGAGCTTCACTGTGCGACTTCATGTCTTTTCAGGCTTATCAGTCCAAGGTACCTCATCTTACAGCTTTGAAAAGGGCGCCAGAATACGACATTTATATTCTAATATAATACAAAGTGCCCATTTATAAAACTATCAGGGTTATTCAAAGAGATAGGGAACCGAACACTGAAAATCAGCGTTCTGTTACCTTTCTTGGCCATTCGGCTATTCAGATAGCAGGCAATTCGACAAATCCTGGCAAATTGCCTGCACATACGGTGCCTGTTTGAGGGCAGTGAATCCCCATAAAAAAGCAATGATTCAGCTATTCAGAGAGCACAAACCAGCAGTGAAAGGTTCCCGAAATGCCCTGCCATTCGGTGGGATAATTCGGCAGATTTATTCAGGCGAATCCCATAGGCTTCATTGTTAAAAATATTCCTGTTTTAATTCAATATCTAATAAACTGTTGATTATAATATTCTGCAGTAAAGAGTCTATTTATAGATTTTTTAGGATATTTTAAAGCATTTTTTGGGATTTCTTTTATTTATTTTTTAACTTTACTTATTTTTTCTGTAACAGCCCTTTTATTATCATTCATTGGACCTCATATGTAAAGTTCAGACATTTTCACTCAGTAGTTTCTTTGTTTGAAAAGTGAAACGCTGTTTGCAATCAAGCAAACAGTTTTTTTAATTTATTCACTCCATTCGTCTGCGGTGTCTGGTTTTTCTGGCGGCTGCGCTGTGTGTGATCGGCTCCTGCTTGGGTTTTTCCGGCGTTTTCGGTGGGTTAATCCAGATGTTTTTGTGGGTTTCGGTGTGCGTTCGCCCTCGTTTTGCGGTGAGTTCTCGGCGGGTTTGCGGTGACGTTTTCCTGCATTTCGGCAGCCCTGTGGTGCTTGCTGAATACACCGCAGGGTGGCCGAAATGTGATCACCAAATTGAACCGAATTGAAGAGAACGAAAAGTCACCGAACGTGCGGTGGCTTTTCGATTCTCTTTGAATAACCCTGTATGTCTTGATTTTTAGCTGCCTCATTAGAAGCTAGAATTTAGGTAAGATTTAAACTCACATTAGAAATGCACACAAGAATAAGAGCATATACTTCATTTTGGCAATCTGAACTTTTAATCCTCTGTAAATCTCTTTTCAGGAAGCTTTCCGAGACAGGTAACAGTCGGCTCTGTGATGTGTCTTCTGTTTAATCTCACAAGTGTTTCTACAGGGAATAAATAGCAATAATATTAGAATGTGTCTAATTAACCACAACACAAATAAATGCTTGAGTTACAAATTAGCACTAATTTAGAATAGAATAATGAAATGTCACTTTCAAACTGTCACATCTGGTGCACCGGGGGCAAGGGTATGAGCCCACGGAAGCAGTGACACAACAGGCAGATGCTTAAGTAGGGTCCAAATGGAATTTTATTACAATGCATATGGACATAACAATTGAATGGCAGAGCAAGTATCTGTAAGATGGTGAGGGACAAAAGGAGGTAAAGGGCTGACCGTTGGACAAGGCAGGTAGGAGAGACAGAGACAGGGTAATCTGGAGACAGGGCTCAGAGGAATAAGGCACACCAGGAACGGAATTTACAAGAAGTTTAAAGATAGCACACAGGTGGGTCAGGAAAAGGGCTGGCTGGATAGAGGCAGGAACACTGAGAAGCCAGCAGGCACAGCAGGAGACTTGGACAACACAGCAGGAGGTTCTGGGAGGCTGTGGGCATGAGGAGGCTTGGAGCTTGGGGAACACGGCTGGAGGCTTGGGGAACACGGCTGGAGGCTTGGGGAACACGGCTGGAGGCTTGGAGCTTGGGGAACACGGCTGGAGGCTTGGAGCTTGGGGAACACGGCTGGAGGCTTGGGGAACATGGCTGGAGGCTTGGGACAGAGGTGTTCTTAAGGTATTTGGCACCTGAAACTCACTTTTGCACCCTCCCACCAAGCAAAAGACAAAAACGCAGTTCGATGATTCACCTCAATGATGAGATGAAAGAATTTTAATTTTATGCAAAACACAAATAACTTAAATAGAATAATAACTTAAAAAACACAAATATCACAAATAGTGAAGATATCTGAAATAAAATAACTAAAATAACAAATATCTGAAATAAAATGCACCTGCACTGAAGGCATTGCAACTTGCATAGGTCATCTGCGGGGGTGGCTAACACAGTAAGCAAGGCCCTGGCTGTGCCCAGCCCCATTATCTGAGACCTAGAACTGCTACCAGCAAATAGAGAGCAACACATGAAAGCGTTCCCATGCAGCATGCAAAATGCAGGAGCTACAGCAGGGAAATAAATTCACTGTTTACTTGGAATTACGGTGCTGTAAATTCTTTCCTGAAGCTTATGAATTTCACATACTGCAGGGGAGTGGACCACTATCATACGAGAAGCACAAGGTGACCTGGTAAACATGGCAGAACGCTGTGCACAACATGAATTACAGATGGGATCTGTAGCCCTGGAGAGGCTCCATGCCACACAGGGATTGTGCCACACGCGGCACACTCTGCTCTGGAGGAAGAGGCTCCATGCCATACATGGTGCACACTGACCTGAAGGGCTCCATGCCTCATGTGACGCACTCTAAAAAAGGTAGTGAATAAAGATAGAGGAGAAAACATACCTACACTATTGGGAAAGGAGGAAATGAGACACATTTTTGAATGGGGCACATTGGCACTGGGTGGTCTGAACATGGATTTGGAAATGGGATATTTTTTCTAGAATTTTTATAAAAGGAGGAAATTTTATATATACAATTTATATTTTTATTCTTACGGAATTAATCTCTAATAATATATGTTGACACTACGGGCCACATTACGATCTCCACGCTAAAACGTTGCCGGTAGGGAGAAAAAACTGCGCCCGCAGTTTTCCCCCCCATAGGCCCCCATTTTAGTGTGGAATTACAATGCAGGCGCTTAAAAAGCTGCCTGCATTGTTACCGCACGCTACAGCCCGCCGGGATGCTCGGGGCAGCGCTGAGCGCAGCCGTGAGCATCCACTCGATGGAGTCCATAGGACTCCATTGAGCCAGACACCTGCGGTCACATGACCTGCCTGATTTCGCCTCGCGAGATCTGGCTGGTCAGCGTAGTGATATGCAGGGAGCAACTGGGGGGACTTTTCCCCCAGTCTTTCCCTGCTCCCGACGGATGGAGGAGGCGGTTAGAGCAGCGGTCCTCGCCGCAGGACAGGAGGTGAGTATACCATTCTGTTTTTTTGAACGGATTCTGCAGAAGAGGAATCTGTTAACACCAAGTCCTGGCTCTGGTTAACTTTCCACTAACCAGAGCCGGACGTTAATCAGCGTTAGGACTTTGTTATCCTGACGCTGATTAACACTTTGCACTCCCCATGTTAAGTAATGGGAGCGCAAAGTACAGTAACCTCGAGTTGAAAACCGCAAGGTACCAAATGTTTATATACAGGGTGTCCATAAAATCTCTTAACAATTTCAAAAATGTATTACAAAGGCAAATGAAAAGACAGATAAGTGAAAATTATTAAAAAATTAGACGTATATATTTTTTTAAAAATTGCCTCATACACCTCTATATGGGCACCATTAGTTGCACGAAGCACATCAAGACGGTACTCGATTTCTTGCCACGTTCGGTGTAGTATACCCTCATCAATGGTGGCAATGGCATCAGTGATCCTTAGGGGCTGCTACGGTTAATAGGGGTCCTTCTCCAAAGGGTTAATTGCAGTATAATTCAGCATATGAATCCGCACACTGCCGGGCAGCTCCTCTTTGCAGTATAATTAATGCAGCATATGAATCTGCACACTGCCGGGAACTTCCCAGCAGTGTGTGGATTCAAATGCTGCATTAATTATAACTCCTAAAAAACTAAAAACTAACTGATCAAAAAATGAATCGATCTGAATCAATGAATCGATCTCCAGAGAGGTGCTGCCCAGCAGTGTGTGGAATCATATGATGCATTAATTATACTGTAGAGAGGCACTTCCCAGCAGTGTGTGGATTCATATGCTGCATTGAAACTTATGGGTTAAAAAGCCTTGTTTCTTCAAAAAAAAGTCAGGAAACCTAAAATTTCACCCAAAAAATGCCTAAAAAATCCTAAAAGAATAAATAAGTAAAGAAACTTTCATTCTATTGGTAGTAATCTACTTCCCATTCTTAAATAAGCACTAAAAAATGAAATTACTCATAAAAAAACGAAAAACCAACTGATCCGAATCACCTGAAATAATCCGAATCGCCGAAATGATCCAAATCACCGAATCGTTCCGAATCCCCGAATTGAAATGATCCGAAACAAAAAAAACGAGATGAAAAAAAAGTCATGCACATCCCTACCTACAGTTGTGTTCAAAATTATTTAACCCCCAATGCTGTAAAGGGTTTTAGGGAATTTAGTGTACATTTGTAATTGTATTCAGAAGGAAATCCTATTTTAATTTTAATTCGGAACAAAACAAATTGCACATCTCTAGAACTTTCTACTTCTGAATAACCCCTTATATGTCGGCTTGTTTGCATATGTATTCCATGGGCATGTATGTAAATAGTTAACATCCCTTTAATGTTAAGTCAATAAATATTGATTTCTCATTGTTCTCCGGTGTTTTATGATCTAAACACTTTTATATGCGTCATATTTTTATCGAGCTACAGGTTCTACAAGTGTTCCACCCAAAAAATCCTGTGTTGTTATTAAAATGTTTTAATGGTTCTTCCCTTTTATATGTAATTCTTTTACATTTATCTGTTAGAAACTTTTTAAAATTTTTAGTTCAAATGGAGTGAACCGGCCAATGGCATTACGAGCATCTTTCTTCTAAATTGTAAGTTCCTATGGGAATAGGGCCCTCACTTTCTCCTGTGTTAGTTTGTCAAATGTTGTTCGGTCTCAATGTATTGTTACACTGTCTATATAGTACCCGTTGTTCAGCACTGCGGAATATGTTGGCGCTACATAAATAACTAATAATAATAATAATAAGCAGATAACTCCATTTGTTAATGCAGTCAGGTGGCTTATTCCCTAATTTGACCAATCCCTGGATTGTTAAAGCCAATCGTATTGCACTGGAGCAACTGAAAAGATTGGAGCTTCGCCTTTGATGTGTGGTTTTTTGAACCTTGATTCCTTCACTGGAACTTGTGACGAGGTTCTCGTCACACTATTGATTTATAGTGACTAGTCTAGTGTTCCGCCCAAACTTTGAAAAGCAGCTTCCTCCATACAGAAAAGAAAAGAAAATGATTGTGCATTAACAGGCAGAGATAACCAGGCGGTCACAGAATTCACTGGGAGTTCTGGGATCAATCACTACTTCATAAGGATTGGATTTAGGATGTTTAAAATTAAATTCAAAATCCTCTCCCTGACGTACAAAGCTCTCACTAATTCCACTCCCCACTACCTGTCCTCACTAATCACCAAATACACTCCAGCCCTTTCCCTACGGTCAGAGAGTGACCTGCGCCTAGCTTCTCCCCGAATCACCTCTTCCCATGATAGGCTGCAGGATTTCTCAAGTGCAGCCCCCATCCTCTGGAACGCTCTCCCTTGTATCGTCTAACTTTCCCCTGACTTCACTTCCTTCAAATGCTCCCTTAGATTTTCCTATTCAGGGAAGCCTACCACCCTACTCAATAATAATAAGATTTTCCTATTCTGGGAAGCTGCCACCCTACCTGAATAGGCTGCTTCCCCCAGGACCGGAACCTTACTTGCAATACCACAATACAAAAAGAAAGTGGCTCGATCCTCATTTTCCTACAGAGCACCGCAATTATGGAATAACCTCTCAGACGCCATCAAATCTTCCCCCAGTCTAAAGTCCCTTAAGAGCTCCTTACTAACATACAGTTGTGTTCAAAATTATTCAACCCCCAATGCTGTAAAGGGTTTTAGGGAATTTAGTGTACATTTGTAATTGTATTCAGAATGAAATCCTACAAGGACTTTTTAAAGAACCATATGCAACTAAAATGACATCAATTGGTTTTGTAATACAGTAGTAAATGTTTCTTTTGTGAATTCTTCATTGACACAATTATTCAACCCCTTAAAGACTACTACTCTGAAAACACTTGAATGAACCTCTGTTCTTCAATCAGGTATTGAAAACACCTGTGGATGTCACGGAGCAGCAATAAAGCATAATAAGCACCAATTAGGCCGCTTTAAAATGACTGTGATACTCAGCTCCTTCTAGACATTTACTGGTGTGGTTACAAACATGGTGAAGTCAAGAGAATGGTCCAGGAAGACAAGAGAAGAGGTGATTACTCTTCACAGGAAGGGCAATGGCTATAAGAAGATTGCAAAGATGTTAAACATACCAAGAGAGACCATAGGAAGCATCATTCGCAAATTCAAGGCAAAGGGCACTGTTGAAACGCTACCTGGTCTTGGCAGAAAGAAGATGCTGACTTCGACTGCTGTGCGTTACCTGAAGCGTAGAGTGGAAAAAAGTTCCTGTGTGACTGCTGAGGAACTGAGAAAAGATTTGTCAGATGTGGGTACTGAAGTTTCAGCTCAGACAATACGGCGCACACTGCGTAATGAAGGCCTCCATGCCAGAACTCCAGGCGCACCCCCTTGCTGTCTCCAAAGAATAAGAAGAGTCGACTGCAGTATGCCAAAAGTCATGTGGACAAAGCACAGAAGTTTTGGGATAGTGTTCTGTGGACTGATGAAACAAAATTAGAACTGTTTGGGCCCATGGATCAACGCTATGTTTGGAGGAGGAAGAACAAGGCCTATGAAGAGAAGAACACCTTGCCTACTGTGAAGCATGGCGGGGGGTCAATCATGCTTTGAGGCTGTTTTGCTTCTGCAGGTACAGGGAAGCTTCAGCGTGTGCAAGGTACCATGAATTCTCTTCAGTACCAGGAGATATTGGATGACAATGTGATGCAGTCCGTCACAAACCTGAGGCTTGGGAGACGTTGGACCTTTCAACAGGACAATGATCCCAAGCATACCTCCAAGTCCACGAGAGCATGGTTGCAGATTAAAGGCTGGAACATTTTGGAGTGGCCATCGCAGTCACCTGACTTAAATCCGATTGAGAACCTCTGGTGGGACTTAAAGAAAGCAGTTGCAGTGCGCAAGCCTAAGAATGTGACTGAACTGGAGGCTTTTGCCCATGACGAATGGGCGAAGATACCCGTAGATCGCTGCAAGACACTTGTGTCAAGCTATGCTTCACGTTTAAAAGCTGTTATAACTGTCAAAGGATGTTGTACTAAGTACGAAGATTGAATGTCACTTGGGGGTTGAATAAAACTGATAATGATGTGAGCACAGAAAAGACATTTGTAGTTATTTCATTATAAATGTTATGTTATATTTGTCTGACCTACACGTGCCTCTTTGATTTAATTGTAAGCAAGATGACTGAATGATCAAAATCAATGTCAAACTGGCCAAAACACTCAATTTCAGGGGGGGTTGAATAATTTTGAACATAACTGTACTTGCAATATAACCAACATATTTTGTGGCAAAGATAATTTGTGTTTATGGATAGGGATGTGCGTTTCGATTCAGACCGATTCGTATTTTTCACGAATCAGTCCAATTCGTGGCTTCAGATTCGGCCGAATTTCCGAACAGGTCAGATCCGAAAACGTCCGATACGAAAAGATTTTCGATCCGTAATGAAAAGTTTTTCGTGTTTTCGTATGGACGTGAAATGTGTAATATCGCAAGTCATTTTCGTTCCATTCGTGATTTCGGTCATTTCGTATTTTTCGGTTCCATTGCTGATTTCGTAATTTCGGCTCTTTTTTCGTATCGACTTTTTTTACCGTGTTGTCGGCCATTTTCGTGTTATCGGATCGGCTCATTTTTCGTATCGACTTTTTTTCCCGTGATGTCGGCCATTTTCGTGTTATCGGATCGGCTCATTTTTCGTGATATCGGAAAATTTTGTGTTTTTTCGGGAACGTCTGTTCTCCTCGTTTCAAAGGGTCTATTCCTTTTGACTGAAAGTTACTAATGGTTTTTCGGATCCGATATTTCTGTCGATACGATAATCCTGTCGATACGGTAATTCTGTCGATTCTATCTTTTATATTTTCTATATTTTATTAAATAAAGATCTTTTTTAATTATGCATTGCATAACTTTATTTAATCATATTAAAATGGTATGAAAGGAACAAAAATTAACAAAACGATTTAAAAAAATGCAAAAATAAAATACTGACCCAAGTGGTCTGACTTTAAAGAAAATAACAGAAGCAAAGGTTTTAAAACGGAAAAAAAACTGAACAAAATTATCAGAAACGGAAAAAAAAACAATTAAAATGATTTAAAATGAAAAAAAGGCAGCATTGAATCCGCACACTGCAGGGAAGCGCCTCTCTGCACAGTATAATTAATGCAGCATATGAATACGCACACTGCGGGGAACAAGCGCCTCTCTGCACGGTATAATTAATGCAGCATATGAATACGCACACTGCGGGGAACAAGCGCCTCTCTGCGGTATAATTAATGTATACGTCTGTGTTATATGTATATGTATCTGGTCTGTTTATTATAACTTAAAATGCAATCAAATTTTATTTTCAATAATTTACAAGGTGTAAAAAAATTAGAGATGGGGGACTTGTTACTGTTGGAGATACAACAGCATATATTATACTATGGACTGCAGGTGGCGCTGTTAGTACAGGTTAAATGTGTTCTAAACTCGTTGGTATATGTTCACAGGAAATAAGTCTATTGTCTCTGCTTTACTTCCTTCTTCCTTTCTAGCTGTGTGATGATGAAGCATCCTGATATATATCCAGTGACTAATCTGTTATAAGTTGTTTTATTGCTATATGCACAAAGTAAAGTTCTCTACTGCAGATTCACAAGACTCCAGTGCCTCTTTCATACATAACCAACAGGTTATGGGCCCAGACACTGAAAACGAAACTACAAATCAGTAAGTGCTGCAGCTATCATCCAAATACCTGCTGTGTGTGAGGAAAGGAGCTGCATCCAATATACTGAAAGATGGCAAGTGGCTCAGATGTGAAATATGCAATAGCAAAGCTAAACAATACCAATTATCAGCTGTGGAAGTTTAAGCTGGAAATGCTGTTATCCAAAGATGATCTGTGGCAGGTGCTGGATACAATCAGACCCACTGACAACCCAGAAGAATGGGACAAAAGAAACAGGCAAGCAAAAGCAGTTATAAGCCTGTTAGTGGAGGATGATCAACTAATCCATATAAGAAAAGAAAACACAGCTAAAGGTATGTGGACTGCGCTACAGAAACTGCACGAGCGTTCAAACTTAAACAGTAAACTATATCTGCTACGTAAACTGTATAAGATGAGGCCGGAAAAAGGCCAGGAAATATGTGAACATGTGAACGCTATGCTGGAAATTGTGGAGCAATTACGTGCAATTGGAGAAGAAATAAAAGACAATCATGTAGTGGCATTACTATTATGCAGCCTTCCAGAATCATATAGTGCCCTGATAAACGCTCTAGAAACCAGACCAGAGGAAGAACTAACA